>JALLBH010000472.1:0-24206 GCA_036940005.1 Skeletonema menzelii
ACCTCAATATAAATGGCTGAAACGAAAAAATAAAAATGGCTAACTACAGCCTTAGGAGAAGAGCTGCAATGCCTTTGCATGCAGGCTAAGTTCCTTGTATTGACTACTTACTGCGAGAAAACCTTCTCAGAGTGAGACTGAGACTGTGAGTCTCTGTGTAAACAACTGTGCAGTGTGATGTTCCTGAATTGTAGCCGGATGCTTCATTCATTCACACAGGAATATAATCTATGTCAAATCAAATTATATAATATACTTTAAGATGCAACTCCATATCTATCCCCCCAAAAGTATTAGAAAGGCCTTTTGATGCGATGTACTCTTCTCTCTCTCTACGGTCAAACAATTAACAATATTTACAGTCTATTCCATCACAGGATACGAGAGCATGGACAAGATGGCACACTCTCCCCAACTCTTCTTGGGATCTGGATTGTCAGTATCGGAACGAGCCAAACGGAAGAATCCACCTTCACCCCAAGAATCTCCCCAGCTGTTTTTCACTTTGAAGAAGTCTTGAACACCCTCCGCTTTAGAATCAGTACCATACCCAACAACAAGAACGCCATGGTTAATATCTGGAAGGCATGTATCTTGGTTTTCATACAGAATTGAGCAACCCGGCTTGCCCATCTCTTTGGTCACAACTCCACAGGTGGGTGATTCAAAGATACCCTTACTATAGAATTGAAACATAGGGTCAGAAGCTACCATTGCTGCAGTGACAGGCTTCACTTGCAACGCTTCCTTGAGAAGCTTCGTCTGGCGTGGTAGAACATCCACGTGATTCTTCACGATGGATCCTGAAATGGGAGTACAAGCCGAAGATGCACAAGTTCCCTGATCCTCAATATATGGGTAGTCAGCCTCCGTGCAGAGACCATTACGGTGCTCCTCCTCATTAAATGTCGAAATCATCAAACCACCACTACACCCATGTTCATAATTAGTATCACAATCAATCAACTCCTGCTCAGAAAGAGGAGTTACCAACCCCATGTTTGATGGATCGAGAGGGCTTGGAAATTTTGAGAATTTGTCGATGGCAATCGCAGCTTCAATGGCTCCAATAGTAGAAAACGCCCAGCATGCTCCGCAGGGTCCCTGATTTCGGATTGGACCAAGGAGACCCTTCATACCCCAATCCACTTCACAGTCTGGGTCGGGAAAGAGAGATTTGGACGCTGCCAATTCGAGCCTACGCCGTTCGGTTGCAGCTGCTGCTGTGGCCCCACGAAGCATGTTACTATCCTCCGTAGTAGCAGCCGTTGTTGAGGACTCCATAAAGTTGAACTGTTTATTTTCTTCGATCATAATCTCGGGGAAATAATCTCCAATTTTCATCAATTTATGGAATTCGTCGGTGGTTAAATCGGAATATTCGTTGTGACCGAGTGTAAAGGATGATTTTTGAGAATTGTGTGATTCAATAACAACTGTGACGGTCATAGATAGTATGTGATGATGAGTAAATTAATGCAAAATAGTGCTTTATGGAATGGATAAAGATTGCTGACAAATAATGTATAATAAAAACACATCACATGACACATGATGTACTCACCATGATTCTGGAGAAAAATTAGCAATCGCTCCATCTTCTCCTCCGCAGTCTCATATTCTTTCTTAAACCTCTTCATCCATCCTTCAAACAAATCCAAGATATGAGGAGCACTAAACCCAAGACTTGGAGGTTGTGCCGCTAGGGCATCCTCCAACGCCTTGAGTTGACTGGGGTGATGTTTCAAACTGTTGGAATCCACCGTGAAGACGGTGGTGTCAGAACTTGCCGCGGCAGTTTCGGATGTAGTCCCGGTGGCGACAAACTCGAGGTGGGCGTTGTTGGCCTCGGCAAAGTATGCGGAGGCATAGCTGGCGGATAGGAGGTGTAGCAGGGCTTTGGAAATCATGGTCAATGGTAGAAGTATTCGGATTTGTGATAGGAACAATCGATCGAACAACATGTTTCGAATTTCGCAACGAAACGCACGCGTCAAAGTTCTGAGTTCTGAGCTGAAGCCCTTCTAAACGGAAAGAGTGAGCGGCATTGGAACGACAGCTGAAGCGACAATTGATGACGCTTTTGATCTTGCCTTCTCTTCTCACTCTTGTCGTGCGCATTCTTGTTTCACTATTATGTAGCAAACTACAAGCTCTCTGGGATCGATTCTGCTGAGCTCGCATCACGACAACACAGTTCTCATCTACTCACCCTTGCGTAACGTGGACTGAAGTTGGTCTTGCGCCAGCAGCAGCTCCAGAGCTGCTGCTCTGCTCATTATATAATTTCATAGTCATAGAATACGAAAAGAAAAAAGATGCAAAGAACAAGAACTAATATGAACACATTGCTCCAAATACTCCTTTTTCTCTTGATCGTGGATGCAACTGTAGCTGCCGCATCACGCCGTATCCATCTTCGAGGAAGTAAAAGGACTAAATCTAACAAGCTCGCTGAGCCCCAAGATAGAACTGTAGAAGCAGCAGAAGAAGACTCAATATGTGAAGATGTCGATCTTGAGTTGGTTGGTACAAACTGGAACTTGACCAACTTTACTTGGAGTGGTGTTGATCCAGGTGTGGGAGAAACAACACTCCTTCCAGTTGATCTTACAATAGAGCGTCGTGGAATGACACTCCTAATTGGAAAGACTGGAACGAGTGGAACTTGCGGGAATAATCTTTGTTGGGGCGTGAGCGAGATGATTGCAGACAATGTGTTCTGGATTCATTCGTTGGCACGCACCAAAATGATGAGCACGCCTCAAGAAGAAGCATACGCCGCACTGCTGACGAATGGTCCCTACGTTTACAGCACATGTGTTGACTCTTCAACGAACCAAACAAAATTGAATCTCTTCGAAGTAGTAGACAGGGACGAAGATGGGAATCTCATCCAAGGCAGGCTGATGGCCATTTATGATCAAATACCGATGTTGTTTGGAAAGCTTTTGTTGTAATGATGTCCGAATACTGTAAAGTTTCACAAAAATAATAATGAATTTAATAAGGAAATGATCTAATCTTTCCCACTCATTAGTAACCTATCTCACAACAGAGACGCATAGTTATTCTTTCATAATAAACTTGTATGTATGCTTGTGTATCGGGCATTAGAATCTCGCACGAGGTGCTGAAACAGCGCGGGCTCCATAACCCGAACTCTTGCTTGTCATTCCTGGCTTAATCGACTTTTCGCCTGGTCTATTCACCCTATTCATATCCCCAGGCCTCAACCCCCGAGAACCTGGGCGCATATTTGAAGCTGAGCGTGGTCTATCACCGGGTGGTGGGTTCCACTTTTTGCCTGGTAATTTAGAATAGGCGGATCCAAATGCTGAACCAGATGACGTGGATCGTTCCTCCTGGCGTTTGCGTTGACGTTCTTTCTCGCCTCGCTCCTTACGTGTTACCCATTCATGCTCTTGAGTCTTCATTGTTCTCAAGTATGGTTGGCCCTTGTACATGAAATGACCCAAATCCTCATCTCTAACATCATCGTCATCAGTTTGAGATGGCTTGTTCGTTACATACCATTCCTTCAGTTTCTTTTCAAGATGTTGCGTAATCTTGGGCAATTCCTTCTGAACACGACGCATCATCTTTTCCTCCTTCATTAGTTGTTTCGAAGCATTGCGTCCCTTCAACCGATCAGGATCTTTCTGCAGCATTTCCAGTTCCACTCGTTCTTCAATGATGGATTCGCGCCTTTCAATGAGTTCAAGAATAGGTTGCATCTTTTCAAGCTTGGCAGTTAGTGCGCCAGCATACTCTTCGTGCTTGGCAAGCAGCTCACTAGTCAGCTTGTCCTCATCATTGACATGAAAGTATCTATCAAATGACGCCTTCTCCTTCTTACTTGCGTTAGTCCTCTCCCAAAGTTCGTCAATCGTTTGACGTTGCTCGCGAATGAGCTTTCCAATCATCACCGTCTTCAACTCATGCAGGCGGTTTAGCTCTTTTTCACCCTTGTCCATAGTATCCATTCCCAATCCACGAACGCTCTTCGTAAATGCATGCTGTTCCGCAGAAGGAACACGTAGCATACTCCAAAGTGACGCAATTTCGCCACCAATTTCAGCCAGCTTCTCTCTACGACGACGCTTCTCGCCATTGAGTTCGGCAATTCGGCTAGTAAGATGATCAAGAGCATCCTTACCAATGCCAATACAGGAAGAAGATTCAAAAAGTGATGCGACAGTGTAGGAATCAGTAGACTTGCCTCGACTGCGTGGACGTCCATCGTTGTCGTTGGAACGTTCAATCGATTTCAAACTGTTCATAATCTTGACATCATCCTCATTCTGTCCAACCTCAATATACCCATCACTCTCAGCTTCACCCTCACATCCTGGAGGGACAATCCCCAACTCACGAATCAAAGTCTGACAATCAACCAATAGTGACACCACAGCCTGAGTCCTTGACGACACTGACTCTTCAAGCTCCACAGCCTTGGAACGGAACAACTCCAGCTGTTCCTCTGTCAAATTCGTCTTGGTATCCGCCCAAGCTTCCAACTCTCCACAATCCCGTGCCTCATCCACACTACATCCATTCAACGCCGCATACGCCTCATAAATACGTAGCTGCGAGTTCACAATATCCTCCGTCGCCACCTCCATCCTACCACGGATACTCTCCAACCGTCCCATCATCACCTCATACTCACTCTGCAACGAAACCCCCGTAGTAGCACCATTCACACTCGGATCCCTCTTCATCTTGACCAATGGATCCTCCTCTTCAATCCTCAACACTGCACAACTTTCCTCCCATTCCGCCCGTGCCGATGCAATCTCCTTCCGAAACTGATCAGCCAATTGTTCCTCTTGGTCAATCTTTTCATGACACAAGGCAGCTATCCGATCGACTAGGTCGGCAAGTTGGGAGGCACGTTCTTCGGGAACAATCCCGACAATGTCCCAAATATCTTCAAGTTGATGAGCCGTTTGGGAGGCAAGTTGTTGGAAGGAGTCGCGCATGGCGGCAGAGGGACGACGGAGTAATTTGTCAGTCGAGGGTGGTCCACCACCGCCACCTAAAAATGAAGATTTGATGGAGGAGGTGGCACCTGGAGTAGATGGATGGTTGTTGTTGTTTGTGGCGAATCCCACTACACTTCCACTAGTTCTATTCGCAGCAGTTCTACCTCCTCCCGAATGATTCAAAGAGGTACTTGTAGTCGTATTATTTGGAATGTCACGCAACACTGGTGTACGTGGCAAGGTAAATCCTGTCACAGTGGAGGTATGTGACTGATTCAAATGATCGTGAAAGTTATTCTCATCTTCTTCAATGATGGAAAGTTCCGTTATTGGATGGGAGTGATGGTTGTGATTGGGTGTACTCTGCTGTTGGTGGTAATGATGATGATGTTGTGTTCGGTAGTGACCACCACTTCCACCACCACCACCACTGGCAGGTATGATACTTCCAAATGGAGATTTGGCAGGAGGATCAATACTACGTGAGGAAGAAGTGGATGCCGATGTGTTACTGCTGCTGTGGTGGTTGTGGTATTCTTCCCGTTGGTGATGATGATGCTGCTGATGAGATCGACCACCATGATGATATTGCTGGCTACTCCTAACTGAATAATCCTTGGCAGGAGGATTACCACGATAGTGGTATGGAGTTGGATCCTTGGCATTCGGATTAGGATTGATGACTTCACCACCATTCTCATTATTGTCGTGACGACGACGATCATTCTCCTTGGGTGTCGCCACAACAGCAGCAGCTTTCGCAGCTGAATTGACCACAGTTGTCGAGGTGGCAACGGTACCATCATCCACCAGCCTAGCGGTAGGTGGAGATACTAATAATGACATGGTTTCACGTCCACCACCATGACTGGATCGATCAAAACCACTGTTCGCAGACCTCCTCATTTGCTGCTGATGTTGTTTTTGAGAATCATTCCATGCAAACCTAGACACATTGTTCATCTTATCCTTCCCACCACTATGATTCACTGCTGAAAATGCCGACAATGGACTACCAATCACTGCTCCACCACCTCCACTGGGAGCACTACCAATTTCAACAGCACTGCCGCCACTGCTAAATGCCGAAGAAGCTGCACCAGCAGTAATCTGATACGGAGTAGAATTGGCAAAGTTACAAATGGACGAAGATCGCTCCGAGGAAGAATTGTAGTGTCTTCCTTCTCCAGTATTATTAGTATCACTGCTGGTTCTGGTTCTTCCATGAGCATTGGATCGATGATGCTGTTGACTTGTATCATTACGGTGCGCAGTATACCGCCCTACCTCTTCTTGTTCGCCAGCAGCACTCGGAACGTATCGACTACCGCCCGGCATAGCGCTGGGCAGCGTCACCTGAGTCGCTGGAGTGGATGGCGATAACAACAGGCCACTGCTCTCCCCATAAGTATTGTTGACTGTTGATAAGGATGGTGAGTGGAGTGTCATGTAGTCGTTATTGGTATTACTATTCATAGTGGCAGCATGATTGTCAGAAGGTGGGTACAATCGAGAAGCCGTCATTGGACTACCGGTAGCGGCAGATTGAGAAAGGAGGGATTGGATTGACTCCAATGATTTACGAAGTTCGGATGACATTATTTGCTGTGTGTTGGTATTGGTTGGCCCAAAGAGAGCTACTGTTGTGAAGTTTGGTAGTGTACCAGAGGATGCTTCATGGTGAGGTAGGCACCCTTTTGGTGCAACGGCCGTTATTTTGCTATCGGGCCAAAAAAAAATTGATGTCTGAAAAGGGTTGTTGGGGCTGCCCCCTAAGTATAGATTATTGATGCTCCTCTCTTTTCTCCTTTTGCCCTCCGCCTCTCTTCTCCTTGAACTTATGATCGAGTTTGATGGCTTTTTATTCCGCACGCCAATAGCCGAATTCTGCATCGAGCAGATGTTCACATGTGGAAACTGGATCGAGTGGTTGGTAGCTTCCTGTCCCTTCATCACTACACACTGCACAGAAATCTTATGAGATGCACTTCTAATAGTAGGACGACGTCGATCCACTATCGTACTTGTAGCATGCTCCTCTCTGCTGCCATCTTCCCTATCCCTCAATCTGCTGTCCGCTGTTGTTTCCGTCGCATCTATAATCCTTTATTATCATCTTTGTTGGCCACATCACATCATCATCATCATCAACAACACAGAAAGATGACCACTCTCAAATTCCAACAGATCATTCCAACCAATGCGAACACTACTGCCACACCACTGCCACGTTCCTCTCATGGTCTTTCCATCATTCAAAATGGATCACTTCTAGTATTATACGGTGGTGAAAATATAGCTCGGACACCGATTCAAGATCCCACTCAAGTATTGTGGTTGGCAAAGAAGACTATGGGTCAAGACTGCTGGCAATGGATCGTACCTACGACTACTACTACTGGTACCGGTAGTAGTAGTACACCTCCATCGAGAGTGGCACATGCGCAAGCAGCAGTCGGAAACTCCATTTATATATTCGGAGGGAGGAATGGTATTGAAATGGGTGAGAATGCCATGAATGACATGTGGATGTTGCAAATTGACGAGAACGAAGAAAGAACTACTGCAAACTGGACTCAAATCAATGCATCATCATCCATTCCATCGGCAAGATCCTTTCATAAAATGATTGCCATTGGAACCAATCTCTACATGTTTGGTGGGTGTGGAGCAGATGGTCGATTGAATGACTTGTGGAAATTTGATACACTTACGTACAAGTGGACCCAGTTGGGTGTGTCAAATGTGTTGCGTGGACGAGGAGGTCCGAATATTTTAGCATTGAATGAGAACAAGATTGCGATTGTGGCTGGGTTTGCAGGAGAAGAAACGAATGATGGACATGTGTATAGTTTGAGTAGTGAGGAGTGGGAGAAGGAGGGTATGAAAGGGTTGGACGAGATGAGACCAAGATCAGTTTGTTGCTTTGCGTCTTTGCCGCGGGTGAATAAGTGTGTCATTTTTGGAGGTGAGGTAGATCCAAGTCAGAAAGGACATGAGGGTGCCGGTGGCTTTGAACGAGATGCAGTCGTCTTGGATGGAACCAGTGGGACAGTGTTGGAAACTATTCAACCAAGCAGAAGTGGTAGTGTTGACGAGGAATGGCCTGGAAATCGGGGTTGGGCTGATGCAACTGTTCATGGAGACACATTTTATATATTTGGTGGATTGGCTGGAGATGATGCATCACCAGTACGGCTAGATGATTTGTGGCAGTGTAAAGTTTCGCCATAAGAGACATAGTTCCTTAAGAAGGTTAAAGGTTCTACTAGATACACGATGTTCACGTCCGCCATTCCAAACTGGCATCTTCTCTCTCTTCCTCCCACCAAGTTGTAGTCTTATAGCCAGTCCTCAAGAAACCAAACAATGCACCCTCTTCTTCCTTTTTGGCAATCGCTCCCTCTTCTCGGAGAGCATCGGTCAATTGTTCTTTGAATTCACCAAGAGCCGGTCGAAGGTCATTCCCCACCACTTTTCTATACCGTCCAGTACCTGTATCCAACAGAGTCTGAAAGTGACCAGGATACGATCGGAACAAACATCCTTGAAAATTTATAATGAATGGAGGTTGACTAACTGACCGACTGTATTGCCTCGTACGCAAGTAATACACAGGCTTGACACGTGAGAGGAAACGATCCTGAAAGTCTTTCCCTGGAAATGCAGGTGCTCCAAGATCGCCACGCAACACGTCCAATTTCAGGTTGTAGAATACAATCACTGGTTCTTTTTCTCCTTCTTTGGGGTTTTTGATTTGTTCATACAATTCTTCTACATCGGGCAATTCCTGTGCTGACGCCACAACGATGATATACATGCCCACACCTTCAATAGGCTTGACTGTCCCTCCCGACCCACGTCCCATAAGACCAATCAATAAGTTCTCTGGTTTGAAAATACGAGTATCTCCCTCCTCACTTCTTCGCAAAGATGTCAACCTGACACCCGGATAGGGCTTTGATTCAAGCTTCAAATCTTCCAACATGATGTTACACTCACTTTCATCTGGCAACATCACCGCCACATCCCCCTTAATTTCATTTGTACTTACAAAACTCCTCGCAAAGTCTAATGCCAAATTAACATTCGCCTTGGCCACATCATAGGCACTCACATCGTCCATATCCAACACTTGGGCCGGCAGAGGTGGGAATTCCACCTCTAGCAAAGTTTTACCATCGTTAATGGCCTGCGTTGCTGCGCGGACAGATGCGCGCTGGAGTTCGAAGAAGGAAGCGGGCGGTGGTTCGTTGTTGGCGGCTTCTTGGATTTCTTCAGGTGTGGCTCCACCGGACGCTGTGGGTGTCGGAATGTTCATGGAAATGCGTGTTTCGTATCTGCCGGATGCGGTAGGTACTACTGATGATGCTGGGGTTGTGAAGGCATGGCTGCTTGGCAGCGATAGCGCCAGTGCGAGTGCTGTTATTGATAGCTTCATGGTGTACTACTTCTGACTTGTAATTATGGTGTCGTTGGTACTGTTGCAGTGGGCGGCAACAAACTTCGTTATGTAGTGAGTCACAACATGATGCAACGCCACGTTGCACTTGAAAACAGTGACGAAGCCCGCCAAAAAGCGGCGCAAAATCCAAAATCCTGCCCAGCGACCTCCAGCGACGACGAGCCCGCCGCCAAACCTCATAAGTAGCATGGTATGATGTATCGAGATAGATATGCTACTACCACTCCTTCGACGATTTGGCAAGGCAGCAATTGCAATTGAACTCTCCGCCGCTGCAGGCTTATACTACATCTTTCACGAAATCAACACAGGTGGTCCTGAAGCAAGGCTCAAGTGGGATCAGCGGGTGCCTTTTCTTGTCGACGCTTTTTACAAAGCCACCGGTGACCAACGAGTGATTGAGCACCGCAGTCGTAAAGACAATAACAATATCAATAATATAGAGGAAAGTAAATAAGATGTCGTCTAATAAAACAGAGTCGATGAACTTATCGAAAACCTTGGCAGTGGCAGTTGGCTTGTTGGATAATAATGGTGAAACCCCACCGTCTGTTGCTAGCGACAAACAAGAAAAAGACGGTAACAACAGTCAAACACCTATAGAAAAATCAATAGATGTGCTGACCAAATTACAAACACAAATATCGCGAGCAGGGACACTTTCGAACAATGAGGTTCTAGATGATGTGGCTACGTCATCACTCGAATTTATTGGTGTAGAGTACCACTTGGGCCGGGCATTTTTGATGTTGCCCACATATCAGTTGGGCGGTGGTAGCAACAGTAACAGCAACAATACTACAAACCCATCCATCCTGCGAAAGACCAACATTACTCGAGCAACTGATTACTTTCACGCTTATCTGAAAAAGGTCGATCAATTAGACCTACTGGCTGAAGCTACAATCAAAGAGTACCACACATTATTAGACATGGAAGATATTGAAGACGATGCCAAGTCCAGACCTATCACCACCAGGATGAATCAATCTCAAATTCGTGAAATGAAAATACAACGCTTTCAAAGGAAAAGAGCGGCATCTCAAAAACAAGCACAGTTACAGTCACTTTTACTACGCAGATCACGTCTTGGATTGGCCCAAGAAGAGGAAATGGAGGGACATGACTTTGAATCTCTATCACGCACTCTGTACATTGAAACGTTGAGGTTATATGCAGAGGAATGTTTGGAAGAGATACAATCTTGTAATAGTGAGTTGGAAATGTTGGATATGGCGATCAAAATGGAACGAGGACGGATGATTAGTCAAGATCCGAGAATGAATTCTGATCCAAATCATTCTAGAAGCGGTGCTGCCGATGGCGGTGGCGGGTTTCTATCGAAGCAACCACTCCAAATGACGCAAATAACACAAAATCCACTCACTGGTGAATTACAAATGCAAACTCAACAAGTCATGAATGGACAATTAAAACCAATCATGCAACGACAAGAAATTGCCAACCAAGTCTTCCGTCCAGGTTGGAATCAGCCCACAATGACACTTGAGGAACTTGGTGAAAGAGAACGCGCGGATGCAATTCAAAGAGCGGAACAACAAAAGGTGGCGGAGGCGGAGGCCAAGTTGAGACCACGAAGGTATGAGCAATTGGTGAAGGATGGGATGGAAGACGATGAGAGGTTGGTGGAGGCATCGGCCAAGTTGGATAGAGATTGGGATGATTGGAAGGAGGAGAACCCTAGGGGGAGTGGTAACAAAATGAGCGAGCGTGGGGATCGAAATTTCTAGAGAGGTACCTGTTGTACTCTCTAGAGGAAACCATGAGGAACAACTTCAGATCCTTTCTAGCTGACCCGTGACTGGTACTCGGGACTCAGTGATGTGGAGTTCTCATCCTCTCTTTTCGCGTGTCAGCGCACTTGAAGCTCAAAGGCGCTCTCGCTCTAAGTATCGTGTTATTGTGAAGCAGCATTATGTCATCCTCTACATCAAAATCGGCTCAGATAACAATATACAACAAGAAGCATGCGAAATAATTATCCTCAAAACTGTACGTTAAAAGTCAAATCAAACATCGTTGTTGCTGGAACTTCGCTATCAGGATTTTGCACTTCATTAGGTGCTGGGGCAAGTTTGTATTTCACTGGAACAGAATGCACCAAAGTCGTCTACACCAGCTCGAGTAGTGGCAGTACTGGGTATCCTCGGGAGTCATACTCCACGGTGAATATTGTGAGATCTATCATAAGTCTTGATTGGTCAAGACTTTCTTCAGTTGCGTCATTTGAATTTCATATACCCGATCTCCTCCCGTCAAGCATGCATTATAAGGATGGGAATGGCAGCTTCTGTTGTGTCAATTACCAGTTAAAGCTGCAGCTTGGCAGAGAAATAATCGAAGTGGTTCCTATTCAAATCATATCAAGGCCGTCGTGCAATCTGCCTGCGCCATACGTGGAGGATCATACAAGACGGAGAATAATGCTTGCGTATTGCGTTCCAAAGGGCAGCATTGAAACATCAATCAAGGTCGACGACACCAGATTGGGAACTGGAGAAATATTGAAAATCTGGCTTGAACTAGTAAACAATTCATCAGTTGATATCAAAAGGATTTCTTGCAAGCTTTTTGAACAAATTGATTGGCACAGTTGTGGGCACTACACATCAGACACTACGATTGTTGCTTCTAAAAAGCTGTCTGGCTTGGCAGGAATGGAATGCAATACAGCGACAAAACCGACAAAGGTCAAAGCAATCCGACCAAGCAATAGTGATCATAAGCTCATTAATTCTATCACCTTTGAAGCATTTCTGCGGGTGCCTGAACACACCCTCCACACAAGCACTGGTAATTTGTTCGAGATAAAGCACTATTTATGCATCGATGTGCAGACTAAGTGTGGATTGACAAATGTAAAAATTCGAGTCCCAGTTCAAATCATGTCACCTCGAAGGAATTTTTAAGCAAGTGGGTGGGTAGAACCACATAACCTCAATAGAAGATATTCGTGTGTAGATTTTATCATAATGACGAAGAAAGATGTGTTGGTGCAGCAACTCTATACTTTTTTGTTAATGTTCCTAAGAGAGGTGTGGGCGTATTCCGAAAGAAGAGATGCCCGTCAACGAGATACACGGTCATGACCTTGTTTTTTCAAGGTATGTGCTGAGCGACCCTATTGAGGCGTCGTCGAGTCCTGGATGTTTTTGCTTGCCTTTACTTCCATTCCGTGTCGAGATAAGGTCTTCGAGGTCATCATCATTCATATTGAGGCTTCGATTGCGTCTGCTGGCATGCCTTCTTGTGCTACTTTTACTCGACTTCCTCCGCGAGTCTTGTGTCTTCTCTTTCTTAGAAACACGTCGCTTTCTAAATGAATCGTAAACAAAGATAGCCCCTGCCAACATCAGTAGTAAGACGAAGGGAAATATTCCATCAAAACTTTGTGCGTTGCCCGTAAAAGGTGTTCCTTTTATGTCAGTTTTTATTGTCCAAGAAGTGACAACTTTACTTTGTTGAGCCAAATTTGAGCCAGCTCTAGAGTCTTCCCCAGGCGGCTGTAGTACTCCCTCGAAAAATGCATGATTACCTTGGCCAATTTGCTGGTTCAGATCTTTCTTCATCGCTTCTACGAGGGACACGACAAAATTTTCTCTGCTTAGTTCCTTGTGGACTTGAAGCGCAGTATCAGCTAACGGTCGCAAATCGCTGTCTCTGCATGTTGCAGTGAGTGGCACACCTTTGTGCTCTTCATATTGCGGCACCGCTGCATTGAAATTAAAGATTGATGCTTCCACAACAAATTGCATACCTAGTTCCTCATCCTCTCCTTCAACTGCAGCTTCGCCGAAGATCGTATCATCACTAGCTCGCCAAGGGCTGGCACTGAGCACGTTAACATCACCAGGCTCAAAAAGCTGTTCATTCGATTTTCTTTTACAATTTACAGCTGCAGCAAACGCATCTGCAAAAAGTTCTTCTGCTTGCTTATTCCATCTTGAAGCAACAGCTCCTCTCAATTTGAGAATGGCGTGAACAACAAAGGGCACGCGACAAGGGTCAGATCTACCGCATGCCTGCACATGACACGGTCTGGTGAACTCAAGTGCCTTCTCCTCATGACACTTTCCATCATTCATTAGAACTGAATTTATCCTTGTCTGTGAACAAGTATAGTCACACGCAGACCATGTGCCGCCACCGCAACTACCAGCATTATTTCCTGGAGCAGGTTCATCGCCCGCTGATCCAAGCGCTACAGCGTTAGCACAAGTGATGACACAATCTCGGACTTCCCTGCATATACCACGACCATCGCATTGTACATCCATCTTCCCTCCACCATTGGCTTCGTTCTCTGCTGCCGACACCTGCTCACATGTCAAACCATGATAAAGTCCAGGTGATTGCACAATACGAGTCCAGACTTCCACACCTTTCATCGCCTTGTTCGAATTCTTGTTGTTGTTGCAGCCCGACAAATCAGCCGAGTCACTGCACGAAACGGTCAAACTCGGTGCCCCAAGTTGACAATCTGAGTTGACCGCACCGTTGTCTGCAGATTGGGATGCATCCTTTTGGTATTCACACGAGCTCTCAGCGAAACCTATACGTTTATTTTCCCAGTCAAATAAGACATTGTGACCCTGCATTGCATTTGCGCCAATTACTCCTCCTTGACTTTCAGTGAAATATATCCGAGGAGTGTAAGTTCCCTTCGAAGGAGAGTATTCCATGTAATGCATTGCAGGTATCGCTAGGAGAACATCTTGAGGCGAAGTTGGATCCAGATCAGCTGCCAAACCAATGACCGAGTCGAAATTGTGCCCCCCAGTTGAGGGATCTGGACTATCTTCGTAAGCAGTTAGCTGGACAAGAACTGTCGGTAGAAGAAGTAGATCTTTCTTGGACATCCTCAATGGTATATTTGAGTATGCTACGCCAGTCACTTTTCGCCACACGTCATCAAAAGGTCCAGCAACAGACTTGTGGAGGTATGTATCTGTTGTGCCCGAATCTATAATGACCCCCTTCCCACTATTCATTTGATAGAGATCCACAATTACCTTTTGTGTTACTTGGTGTCTCCCGTCTGCCTTAGCACTTTGTCCCCCCTTCTCACGAATATAAATATTCTTCACAAAGCAAGTGAACCATCCACTCTTGGCTACATTCCTGGCATAAACCATGGGACTTGTATCTGATCTCATATCTATGCCCCCAAAAGTTAATCGTCCAGCCTCAACTCCCTGTTTACTAACGTGTAGTTCCCTTCTAACACACAGCGAGAACATGTTATGCTCAATTTTACCTTGCTCATACAAGACCTGTGGAAGTGTTGCAGGATGAGCGGACATACCCATAATCCCATCTGCCAGCTGGGTGACAAAAAGACCAGTTTCTTTCGTCTGGCAACCAAAGACGAAGTCAGCGACTTTGAAATAGAACAACAGATACAATAGAGTGAGCGCAAAAGTCGGGATATATCTGCATTACCACTCTCCAATTAAGACTCTTACCATAACTGCCACTTGGATCAATTGCATTGGTAAGCTGCTTCCCCCCAACAAACAATTTATCTACTGCTTGGAACGCCTCCCACGAACTCCCTTCCGTATAGGTTTGCGACAAGATGCATTTACCTCCAACACAATCGCTACTACCCTGACATTCCTTTGGTCCATTACGAGTCTTCTTGCAAGTCAATGGACGGAATGTCGAGCTGGCATCTTGATCAAAGTACTTATCGGTATGATGCTCTTCCCCACATCCTAAACACCCTTTGCACGGAAATGCGGTGAAATGAGAACCGGTATCAATAATTACTGATTTTCGTTGTGGCGGTGTCCCAACCCATATTGTTGCATAATGTGTTCCATACCCCTGATGAAGTGGTGACGTTTGGTACGAATTGAATAGTCCACCTTTTCTTTTTATGGTGACACTCTCTTGAAGTGATCTCCTTCTTTGCAAATTTGTTGATGCATCGATTGAATTCGAGAGTGGAATGAAACGAGCTAATAGCTCCCCACGTATTCGTTCATGCGATGGCGGGACATTGTTCGCAACAACATACTCCCACAACAAAAGTTCCTCAAGCCCACTATTCCCATCAGTGACATTCAAAACTTCGACGAGAAAATGTTTGTTGCCGAATAAGCTTGTGTACGATTGTTCTTGCTCCATCACACCTTCTACTGGGCATAACTTTCGGGTAGTTGCAAACGCACTTGTACTGAATGAGTGATCAGATTCAATTGTGTATGGCCCAAAGTACCGATTGCAGCCTGTACTCCCAGTTATTTTATTGGTGCCAAACTCGAGCGTGATTGGATTATTTACAAGTGGAGGTTGTAGTTGCGATGTATTTGTAGATTTATCAACAACTAAAGTTCCAGTAGCCTGCCATTTTGTTCCATTTAGAGATGACACTGCATTCGAATGTAATACTGCTCCTGAATTCATTATGTTTGTATCTGATAACATTGTGAGTTGTTCCTGTTGCAAAGCTCGTTCATATCTACTGTGATGCCTATATTTTTCATTGTACTCTTGGACTGCATGATTATGTTGCCGCAATGATTGTTTTAATCGCCTTCTGTAATCATCGTCAGAATCATCTTCTGAAGATGTTAATTTGTCAATTGGAAAACTGAAAAATGGTGCATATGCAGCGCTAGTTCCTTCTATATGTTCTATGACTTGTTGCAAATGTTCTTCTATTAATCGTCGATGAGGTGGCCGCAAGCTTCTGTTATTGTTGTTTTTATTGCCAATGTGGTCGAGTTGCTGATTGAGCCACCGGATATGTGGTATAGAGGGATATGTATCAAGTTGAATCATTTCTTTTCTAGCGCCCAGTACTGAGGCCGCTGAAATAACCAACAGCAGTAGAAACCTTGCGAGAGTCATCATGATACAGGTTGGCTTCTATTTTGAATTCAATCGCTTGCGCCCCTCTCAATTGTATTAAGGCGTTAATGAGCACTCTCGTAACAAGTTGCCATTATCAGGGTGATAATACATAAGCATAAGAAGTTAACTAGCATACAAATAGCAAAGCAGTAGCATATCTACATCATGACTCTAATAGACTGGATGGAGTAGCTGCTTTGTGTCGCAGCAGTGTCGGGAGTTTGTCATTATCCATAGCGCATAGTGATGAGACACTCACAGAGTCCAGCATATTATATGTATCATCATCATCTGTGCAAGCACTACACAATATAACTTCTAAACCCTCCTAACGTCTTCAAGATTCAACCTTGCAAAATCTTTTTCCCAAGCTCTAATAAGAGGATCCCATGCTTCCACAAGAGACCGTAACTTGTTAACAACTTCCCTTTTGACTTCTTCGTTCAATTCTCCAAAGTCACCCCTCCAAACGTTGCAATGAACTCCTGGCGATCGGGCATTTGAGATAGAGTTGCTGGGAAGAGTTTGCGGAGGGCCCAGCTGTGAAATGGAGATAGGTGTTTGGCATATGCGTCATAGGCAGCATCACGAGGGTGTGGTCCTTCTTGATCAATCAACGATGCGTACAACTCTAATTGGAATGCGAGTGAACGACGTATCCACAACAGTCCCATAGCAGCCGAATGCTCTTTAAGTATCGATCCTTTATGGATTCCAGCTTCGCGTTCACTCTGCAGAAGAGACGAGAGAGTCCTTCCCTGTTCTGGTGATTTTTTGAATGGCTTTTCGGCCTTTTGAAGGTTGGATTCCAAGTCTTTTGCTACCAGCCGTAGCGAATTTCCTCCGCTCTTCATAAATACCAAATGAGCTTTACATGCTTCAATAAGTTGTGCAGTATCTACCTCATCCCCCTTCAAACACGATGAGAATGACGTGCACACATCATCCAATTTGGTGCATTTCACACTGGAAGCGCACGGGAACCATCTTGCCAATTTGTTTTTAGAGATGATAATGACCTTGCATATGGGATCGTTGTTGTGGCAATTGAGATGTCTGATGACAGAATTACTTTCCGTATTTTCAAATCTCGCTCATATCTGCTTCGATGTTCATATTGTTCATTGTCCTCCGGGGCTGCGTCATCATGTTGCTGTAATGATTGTTTCGGTCTCCTAATGTAATCGTTCTCGTTAACATCTTCTGAGGGTATTATTATGTCAATCGGGAGCTCGAAAAATGGTGCGTATGAATCGCGATTTACTTTTATATGCCCAACTGCTTGCTGTAAATGTTCTTCTATCAATCGCCCATGAACGTATCGTGAGTATATTATATTATGCATTATCCCCGCTCCACTAACTTCGTTATTGCCTATGCGATCGAGATGATGATTTAGCACCTCGACATATGGATGCATTTCGAATTGAATCAAGAATTTGTCTCCAGCGCCCATCACTGGGGCAGCCGCTAACAGAAGAGATGACAAAATTGGTAAACGCCCAGCCATGACAACTTCTAGCTCAGTCAAATGATCGGCTTGTGACGGAAAAGACGTGTCATAACAAATCGAATGAGGAGAGAGGAGAGAGGAGAGTTGCAACCACAAGTATCGATTCCTACCTAAGTATGTTGGTTTACAAGGCCACTCCTCAACTTCAACTCTTCCTCACAAAGTATTCAACTTTCGTTGTGTGACGACCAAAACCTGTCTGCAGTATAACACTTAAAAGCTTCTAGCTTATTATTAAAGGCGGTGGGGATCATAGAGAAGGAAATATCTTCGGCTCAAACAATCTCCAATCGTATCTTCGAAGCTACACCTACATACATACCTGACCTGATGAGGCTTGATTTTGGATGGCCGCCAGCACCTCATCTGACGACCTATTCGAATGCAACGCCTGTAATATAGCGATTAGAAGCTTCTAGCAAACCAATATAGTCGGTACGGACAGTAGGGAAGGAAATATCTTCGGCTCAAACAAACTCCAATCGTATCTTCGAAGCTACACCTACATACATACCTGACCTGATGAGGCTTGATTTNAGGCCTGCGATAATGGCAACGTGAGCAGAAGTGGACGAATTCGAAGGCCCAACTCACTATATCCCACATCTGAATATGTCCACACCACCATCTCAAATGGCAAAGTGCAGGTGATGAATCCTCGCATGTTCAGCAAAGGCGCACTTGAACGGGTCACTGGAGGCGATGCCAACACTGCTGCACTGAAGACAGAGACTGATTTCAATATGACCGACACATACCGTGAACTCCTTCAGCGCAATGAACAAATACTCCTCCTGAATGTCGACGAAGCAGATGATAACGGATACAGTGAATCAATAATGGCTGAGACGGATGCGGAATGGGTGTTTCTGACTGACTATCTCGGATGGAAGGAGGGCCTACAAGGCAACACCTGCGATATTGATAACGAACCCGAGTACCTGTTTACCACTGATCAGATGGGCTGGAAGCAAGGTCTCAAGGTCTTTGGCGAGAAAGGAGAAGAAGCTATCCAAAAGGAGCTTCAGCAAATACACGATATGGAGGGATTCCAACCGAAACACTGGTACGAATTATCCAAGGAGGAGCGGGCCGATGCCCTAAAATACCTGATGTACCTGAAGGAGAAACGTGACGGAAGAATAAAAGGCAGGGGATGTGCAGATGGCAGAAAACAGCGTGCTTACATTCCAAAGGCAGAAGCCTCTTCACCCACTGCCACACTATCGGGAATTATGCTTACATGTATGATTGATGCTTTCGAAAAGAGAGACGTGGCAACAGTCGACATTCCAGCGGCCTTTGTTCAGACCAAGATGCCAAAAGAGGATAGGGATGTTCATGTCGTCTTGGATGGACGCATGGCAGAGCTACTTGCCAAGATATCCCCTGATGATTATCAAACGTACGTGCATCAACATCGGGGGCAATCCCAAATTTACTGCAAGCTAAACGTCGCGCTCTACGGGACCCTTAAGGGCGCAGTTCTATTCTGGAAGAAGCTTTCATCATATCTCAAAGAGCAAGGGTTCATCATAAACTCATATGACTGGTGCGTGGCTAACAAGAATATCAATGGGAAGCAGTGCACCATTGTATGGCATGTGGACGATTTAAAGATCTCTCACGTTGACTCTAAGGTGGTTGATGGGATCATCTCAGCCCTCAAGGACGAATTTGGCAAGGTTGCCGATTTGACAGTCAAGCGTGGAAAAATACATGACTATCTGGGCATGACTCTGGATTTTTCAAGTGAGAACAGCGTGATGATTGACATGGAGAAGTACATTGATGAAATACTGGCAGACCTCCCCGATGATATGGATGGTACAGCAGTAACTCCAGCTGCAGAATATCTATTTAGGACACGTGATGACGTCGCCAAGCTTGACGATGAGAAGGCAGCACTATTCCATCGTGTCACAGCGCAATTACTCTTTGCATCACAGAGAGCGCGGCCAGATCTGCGAACGGCTGTATCCTTCCTTACTAAACGCGTCAAATCACCGGACGAGGATGATTATAAGAAGCTGGTGCGCGCCATCAAATACGTGAGGAGAACAAAGTTTCTACGTTTAAAGATTGAGGCCAATCGCCTTGACATGAACCATTGGTTCATCGACGGGGCATTTGCGGTACATGCTGATATGAAAAGCCACACTGGTGCATATATGACGTTTGGAAAAGGGATGGTTAACGGCATGTCTGCTGCACAGAAAATCAACACCACAAGTTCTACCGAGGCAGAGGTTGTAGCAGTGCATGACAACATGCCTGCCATTCTATGGACTAGGTACTTCATGGAAGCACAGGGATATCCACTTAAGCCAACAGTGATCCATCAGGATAATCAGAGCGCCATGTTGCTGGAAACCAACGGAATCGGATCCAGCAGTAAAAGAACGAGGCACATGAACATCAGATACTTCTTTGTTGCCGATGTACAAGAAAGGAAGCAAATTACCCTGGAATACTGTCCCACCGACGAAATGATCGGTGATTTCTTCACCAAGCCTTTGGGAGGCGCAAAGTTCAGACGTTTCAGAAATATCATCATGAACATCGAACATGATGAATACGGTCCAGTTGATATTGATGATCTAATGGCCATCCACCATAAAAAAATGACAGAGCAAATTGAAATGAAGGATAGCAATGCTGACGCCAAGGACTCCGATGACAAGTCAACACAGCCCATGGCATCACAGGAGTGTGTTGGAAATAGGACTGATGGGCGGGTACCCGCCACGGCGCCCACCCGTACATATGCTGAGGTGGTGACGCAGTCGTCTAAACACACGACTGGTGCAACCTAAGATATCATTGAAGGGACCGCTTCGTAGGCTTTGACGAAGTGAAGAGGTCACTTAATTGATTATTAGTGCAACGATACTAACATTGATTAAATTGTTTGATTACTTGATACTATTCATTGTTGATGGCCGTAGACTGGAGTGATTATCTCCGTCACCTAGCCTCAGCTGATTTTATCTTCAACATAATCAATTAAGTCGACCGGTTGTCATTATGGGCTTAGATTCTGCCCCTGGAGGGGGCGATGATAAGATCGACACCAACGAACAACAACAACAACAACAAAATAATAATCACCGAAATAGAAATAACCGACGCGGTAAGAGTAACAATAGTTACACCTCCTCAACCAACTTCACGGGAATGTCACCTGAGCTGGAGGCTCTATCCCTACAGTCATCCGGAACAGATCGGGTCGCCAAGTTCAACCGTTTCACAAAAAGCCTTGTGGCATATGCTGGAAAACATCATGGCAGTGGAGTAGCTCAATCCATCGAATCATTGACGCTCGTCCTCCCCAGCAAGCCGAGTAAGCCCAAAGCAGATGACGGTACGGAGAAGAAAACTCTAGACGAGATCGAGATGACGGAATACAAGCTGGAATACCAGGAGTGGCTCAGGCAGAAGGAGAAGGTGAAAGAAGGCCTTAAGAGTCTATTCTATGTCGTATACAACCAACTCCATGACGGTATCACAGAACTTCTACTCGAGGACGACAAGTTCTCCACCATTAAGACCAACATGGATGTAATCGGGCTCCTTAAAATGCTTCAAGCCCTCAGCTTTGACGGGGAGGTTACGTCCGACCCTTTCTACTCCATGCTTCAAGCCATTATTGCAGTGACCACCCTCAAGCAGAATAAGCATCAGTCCCTCGAGGAGTACCACAAGAAATTCGGCGAAACGAAGAAGGCAGCCGATGAGACCCTGGGAGGTGCCAACGCCCTCCTTGATGCGTTTGCCAATGAATACGTAAAGGTGATCGCCAACGAAAACGATGAGGATGTGGCCAGATTGTCCAATGATAAGGAGAAGTCATACCAGAAGCAGGGCCGGGAAAGGATGGAGGCAATGCTCTTCCTTATTAATGCCGACCGTAATCGATATGGTCATGCTGTTGATGACTTGAAGAAAGATTTTATTCAAGGAACTAAGTATCCTGCCGATCTGCCGACTGCATACGCCCTCCTACGTGCCATCAAGCCTCGAGGCAAAGGCACCCCCAACATTCCTAATGAGGTGGGTCACTCGTTTAATACCAATGGCAATGAAGAAGGTGGAAAAAAGGATCCTTGTGGACGATGTGGCCGTAAAGGTCATGCAACCATTGCGTGTTTTTCGAAGACGCACCAGGATGGAACGCTTCTCCATGTCATGGGAGAGCACTCTAATGTGGAAGTGGAAGAGAGTGATGTCGATAAGGAGGGGGTAGAAGTGAGTTCTGATGAATTATTTGCCAGCCGTATTGACCAGTATTCTGAATTAATGTTTCATCAATCCGATCTGAACAGCACGTCTTCTAGCAGCAACGGCATCCCGGAAAGCTGGATTTTGTTGGACTCACAAAGTTCGATTGACATTTTCTGCAACAGGAAACTACTCACTCGTATATACAAGTCCAACTCAATCCTAACTATCCGATGTAATGCGGGTGTAAGGCGCACACAACTACGGGGGCATTTGTCTGGCTATGGATGGGTGTGGTACTTTCCTGATGGAATTGCCAATATCTTGTCACTAAGCCGCGTCAAGGAGCGTTACCGGGTCACTTATGATAGTGCCTCTGGGAATTGCTTTCAAGTACACAAGACAACGGGAGAAATATTAAATTTTAGGGAGGCGCAGCGGAGGCTCTATTACTTTGATACAAACAACAGGGACACAGAAGAAACATTACTGGTCAATACGGTAGCAAATAATTTAAAGTTATTCTCGGCGTTAGATGTATCCAAAGCCAAATTGGCTCGTCAACTCCAGCGGAAAGTCGGTCGTCCATCTACTGCAGATTTTATCAGATACATGAAGGAGAATCAGATCCGTAATTGCCCAGTGACTCCCCAGGATGTAAGGAACGCAGAGTTCATTTGGGGCCCCGATATAGGAAGCTTACAAGGGAAAACCACTTGGACCAAGCCAAATCCAATCCGGATCCAACAAACAGAAATTCCCCCACAAATCATGGATCACTATCGTGATGTTACTTTGTCTGCTGACATAATGAAGGTCACTGGCATTCCCTTTCTCACCACCATCAGCAGACACATCAAATTCGGATCGGCTGGGAAGCTTGATTCCATGGAAAATAAGAGCATCCTTCCACACTTCAAGGCCATCATCAGTGCCTATGCCATTCGTGGCTTCAGAGTTACAATTGTGCTGGCCGATGGACAGTTCGAGTCTATGCGAACAGAGATCGCTGATCTACATGTCAGGCTCCACATTGTTGCTCGTGACGAACATGTGCCTGAGATTGAGCGTTACAATCGCACCATCAAAGAACGAGTGCGGGCGTCATACAACTCTATGCCGTTTGAGCACGTTCCTCCGATTATGATTATTGAGATGGTATACAGCTCTGTCTTTTGGCGCAACATGTTCGCCCTGCTCACAGGCATCTCCACTACTCAAAGTCCTGGAGAAATCGTGCTCAACCGTAAACTTGATTACAACCTTCACTGTGGGGTAGAGCTGTTTGAATACGTTCACACCCATGAAGAACATGATAACAGCATGGCTCCCCGCACCCTTGGAGCAATTGCTACTCGTCCTACTGGAGATGGCTCCTACAAATTTATCAGCCTTACTACCGGCCGGGTCATTAACCGTCGCAGCTTCACTAAACTCCCTTTAAACCAACTGGCCATTGATCAAATGCACCGTTTAGCACGTCGTGCCAAGGCCGCTACCAAGCTTACCTTCACAAACAGGGATAACGTCGATCTTGATACCCTCTATGCTGACTTAGACCGTGATGCAGACGATCTTCCACTTGCAGAGGTGGAGCTCGCAGGAGTGGATAATAATGATGGTGATGATTATGAGGATAACAATGCGGAATCAGATGACGACGATGACGAAGACTATAACCCATCGGACGACGATAGTGCCAGTGATGAGAGTGAATCCTCCGATGGCAGCTCAGAAGACGATGACGATGGTGAAGATAGGGAAATCCCAGGAGTGGGTATAGTGGAACGGTTTGGAACTACCAATAATGACAACGCAATTGCAGCCACAGATGATGATGAATCACAAGATGATGAAACAGGTGAAACACCAGGAGTGGATGATGAAACAGGTGAAACACCAGGAGTGGGTAATATCCAAGCGGGCGATACACCAGGAGTGGACGAACATAGCGCATCGGCTGATGACATGGAAACACCAGGAGAGGACAATCATAACGAAATGGCCGATGACATCGAAACAGGGCTCACCACTGAACCGGGCCAGAACACCGGTGATACTGCCGAGGCCTGCGATAATGGCAACGTGAGCAGAAGTGGACGAATTCGAAGGCCCAACTCACTATATCCCACATCTG
>JALLBH010000473.1:0-19729 GCA_036940005.1 Skeletonema menzelii
AGATTTAACGACTAAAACTTTTGCAAGCACAAATACATCACGCAATATAGTCAAAACATGTGTTTTGATGAGTGCGTTGGACTAGAGTATCATACTGACATACAAGCTACAGATGACACACCTGAGGTTAGAGTTGATATGCCATCCACATTGATGCATAGAAGAGGTCTGACTACTCTTTGCATACTCACTAAGTCGTAGCATATACCTACTCTAGAGATTCTTCTCTCTTCCCCTCCTTCCTTAGGGTGACAGATCACAAGACGAGGATCAATAAAAATGAAAGGGATATTTTTTTCTCCTTCTTTATGATGCTGATAGAAGATGATATCATGCATGGTCGGTAGGTGATAATTATGTTGTGTGGTGCATCATAATACTCTCATTGACGCTCGAGATCTACCAATAATATATTGCACCTTCATACCACCTACGTGATGCAAATTTTTCTGCTACAAAGTCTACTCACATGTCTTCTCGCAAGCATCTCAGCCAGCGCATATTCATCTGCGTCAATTATGAACAACCAAAATAGGAGTCTCCCTTCGGCCGCCCCATTAATTATAGGCTACGCATCTAATGCAAGTTCGGGAAAGGTAGATCAAGCGATTATCGACGGTGCATCAGTAATCATATGGTCATTCATACATCTAAACATCAAAGATGATGACGAAACCTGCAACATCAAAACATCGTTGGAATTGATCGAGATTAAAAGAATACGCGAAAAATATAAGCATGTTGTTCACCTTGCTGCTTTTGGAGGTTGGAATGGACCACACCCCCCAACGTTCAGTGATGGATCATCGTTATCAGGAGGGAAATGGTGTGATGTCTTCATACAGTTCAATGAGATGAATGGTTTTCTTTTTGATGGCATTGATTGGGATTATGAAGGAAATGACAACTTGGACGCTCCTACATCAAAGTTTACTTTACAAACACTTGAAATAATGGCAGATTTCTCCATGGAAGCAAAGTCGAAGGGTCTGATTGTCAGTATGGCTCCTGCTGAATCTTACTTGGACGCAGCAGTTGTTCCTGGCGGTATTGATGCAACCTTCTCTTTGCGGTTGGATCTCCCACCTCGAGCTTGGACGTCTCCAGAAGATCGTGATATGATCAAAGGTTTCTCACACGCAGGCAGACAGTGTTATGCTTATGTTCTTGCCAAGGCGGGGGTGGAATCATTCGACTTTATTCAGATCCAGCTGTATGAAGGATACGCACCATATCTTTACGAAGTTACTCGAATGAGAAAGGACCCCGTAGACGCAATCATGGAAAGAGTGAATGGCTTTGTTGGAGGATATGTAGTGAATGAAATGCCACTGAAATCTTCACCAGAGTATGAAGTTAAGATTCCTCCATCCAAACTCGTCATTGGTATTGGAAATAGGTGGTGTGACGGTGTGAAGTTTTGCAAGATAGATCCGAAAACAATTAGAAAAGCGTATGACAGAACAAAGAATACTTTTGGAGAGGGCTTTTTAGGCACCATGTTTTGGACAGTAAACGAAGAGGGGGATGATGAAGAATCGAGGATGGCTCATGCACTGAAAAGAGAATTCCAAGACCAGCATCCAGGTGAAACAAGTTATGGAGAATTGTAACATGCATATAGTAGGTAACAGGAAGCTATAGTTCTTGATTATTCCAATCGAGCGCTGTCAGTCTCCAAAAGAACTCAAACACATCCTCAAACCCCTCTGCAGTAATGTCATGTTCGTCCCACGCTAAGTACACATTCCCTCAATCTACCAAACTTATTAGAACAATCTCAATCTCCTTTTACGAAGGGTCAAAAGTTACTAGAATACATAGAGGTAGCTCTTCAACTTCCCGATGACCAAATGTCGTGTGGCACAAGAGTTCAGCGTCAGCCAGCAGGTCAGCAGCTAACAGAGACATAGTCAGCATTAAAGTCGATGAAGAATACGGAAGGGTGTATGCAATCGCTACCGTTCTAATTAAGTAGAAGACTATTGTGTCTCATCAGCAACTGAATCTACAACCATGAATCTATCAAATGCAGTCATCCTATTGCTAAGCCTTGCACTTGGCGAGAGTTTCTCTCCACAGCGTACAACTTCTTCTCATGTGAGGAAAAACATTGCAACTGAAGTAGCATCATCATCATCATCATCATCTGTTGATAGTAATGTCGCCTCCGCAAAAACCAAAAAAACAAACACTATTCCCTGGACAATGAACACAGAAACCTATGGTGAATACAACAACGAAGTACAACATGTAGACTGGGGCTTTGCCTATTCCTCAACTCCGCCAAACGCAGTGGACAGTTACATCATCGACGACGTCGAGGGCGAGATACCCTCTGATCTATCCGGGGTAACTTTCTACAAGACTGGTCCTGGAAACTTTCAACGTAATGGGAGGCAATTCGAGCATGTATTGGATGGAGATGGTTTTGTGATTGCTATTCAATTTCAAGAGGATGGGAAAGCGAAGTATACCGGTCGATTTGTCGAGACGGAATTCTTTATTGAGGAACAGACGGAAGACAAAATTAAATATCGGAATGTGTTTGGTACCCAGCGTGATGGTGGAGTGCTTACAAATGCATTTGATTTAACGTTGAAGAACGTTGCCAATACGAATGTGTTGCAATGGGGAGAACGACTGTATGTGTTTTGGGAAGCGGGACGGCCTTATGAGATGAATCCTGATACTCTCGAAACACTGCGCTCAGTTACCGAAGATGGTCCTTTGAAAGGTCTAGGTGGTATCGATTGCAAAGTGAGAGGTATTACAATTGATGAAGGCGGTCCAATCGACAATATTGTTAATACTGGCAAGAGTTTCACGGCACATCCACATGTAGAAGACGATGACACCCTTATAGGGTTCAAGATCGAAACAAATGCTCAAACAAAGTTCCTAACACTCGAATTCACCGAATACGATTCCAAATGGAACGAAAAGAAATCCACTAAATTTTCTGTGAAGGATTCATTACCACCGCATGATTTCTCAGTCTCCAAGAGTTACTACACATTCTTTGACAATCCGTATGGAGAGATGGATAATTTGAGGTACTTGATTGGGTTGAAGGCGCCCACACAGATTATGCAATTGGCACTTCGTCAACCTACCAAAGTTCATGTTGTCCCTCGATCGGAGGGACAAGATCCTGTGACAGTTGAGCTTGATCATTCGTACTTCTGTATCCACTTGAATGGACTGTCAGAAGAGAAGGACGGGAAGCTCTACTTATATTCTACCGGATGGGACTTGACCGATGAACGATTCTTTCCCCAATCTCAGGAATCGGCTCCTTTTCTCGGTGCTTGGGGAGGACCCTATCCAGACTTTACTCGGGGCAAAGTACCCCCATCTTTGCTTTACGAAACTGTGATTGATGTAGAGAAGGGCACTGTTGTAAGTCATGAGGAAGTTCGCCCAGGAATAGTTATTGAATTTCCAACCCAAGAAGAGGACAAACCCAACATGATGTACTTGGCAATTGCAGCAGAGGAGTACACGTCACTTCCCAGCACAGGATTGTGTCGTATCAACACTGAAACAAGAGAGATGGAAACGTGGTGGGCTGATAACAAACAGTTCACTCATGAGGTTATTCCTGTCAAGAAGCAGAATGGTCAGCCTGGATCATGGCTTTTAACACCTTTATATGATGCAGGCAAGAGACGTACGACAATTGCCATTCTGGACAGTGAAGACTTTGAAAAGGGTCCGGTCTGTCGGTTGAATCTGAAGCATCATGTTACGTACGGTCTACACGGTTCGTTTGCTAGGCAGTCACCACCCGTTGTCAATGATAGCCTTCCTCCATTATAAAATCAATTGTTGATAATAAAAGTCAACTATACGATACTCTTCATCAATTTAGACTATGTATCAAGTAAGATGAATGAAACATCCTCATTTTTTGCACCCCATATTTAATCCGCCTTCAAATTAAACATCTCCGTCCTAATCCCCTCACTCGTAATAATCTTAATCTCCACCGCATCACCCGTATAAATATCCCTCTCCCCCGCAGTCAAAAACGCATCCTTGACAATTTCCACAACCTCCTCCACTGGCAAATCACGGCGTTCATCACATCGATTCTTATGTGAAATAACATTGTCCATCAGTGGGATCAAAAACGATTGTCCACTTCCCGAGGCACTAAAGGGAGTACGTTCAAATGACCCAATGGCATCATAGGAATACACCGCGCCCTTGCCCTCGGAATCAATCCCAGCAAGGACATTGAATGAATAATATGGAAAGAATCGCTTCATGTACAGTGTGTTCCCCAGCATTTGCGCCACACTGGGCGTCGCCATGGGCTTACGGTGATTATGTTGATACACCTTCATTTTAATATCTAGGACGGAGCGGAGTTGATCCACGTCGGTTTTACATCCGGCCGATCCAAGGACACATCGGTCCGTGAGGGGGTGGAGTTTACTAACGTTTCGTGAGAGGATTTCGTACCCGCTGGAAAGACGTGTGTCGGCTGCGACTACGGCGTAGTCTGGGCCGGAGATGGCGAGGGTGGTCCCCCCGTTGAATTCGTAGGGGGAGAAGCTGCGTTCGTAGGGTGCCTTGGTGATGCCGTGGTCAATGCTGCTGCCGTCGATAATGTTGGCGGTGGGGTCGGTGGAGAAACCGATGGACAGATTTGTACCGTCGAAGCGGACAGGAATGGTGGCTTGACCTTCGGACGAGTGGATGGGTAGGCAGGATTGCCCGTTGCGGCTGTGGACGGCGCTGGTAGCGGAAAGGAGGGACGCCATGGTTGTTTGCTTTTTTGTTGATTGTGTGTTGGCTTCTTTTCCGATCTTTGATTTTCGATTGAGCCGCGCGGCTTTGTTGTCGGCAGGCTTCGGCTCTCTCTAAAAAGCACTTACCAGTTGGGGTGATGGTAGGGAATCTAATAGGCGGACGCCAACTGTCCACATATCAACTTTAAAGTATCCAAAACATCAGAGGCATTTACATCAAGCAAGATGAACGAAGAGGAAGACTTGGCTACGCTCATCTATAAGTCTAGCAAGACGGCAAACGCAAGGGCAGCGGCTGCTGCTGCCAAGATGAAGGGGCTGATGCATGATTCATCATCATCATCTGTAGTAAGTCGAACATCATCTACTCCGAAGAGATCTTTTGCGAATGCGGATAGTATCAACAAATCAGCAAAGATTTCAAAAAGAGTTGTAACTTCGATAAGTGAGCGCCGGAAACTGTTTGTGCAAGTAGAGAAGAAAGATGATTTCCCAAAAGTTGCTCGAAAGAAATACAGGTATGTATGTTCTGCTGAAGGATGCACAAATTATGTTAAGAAAGGAGGAGTGTGCATGAGGCATGGGGCAAAGGCCAAGACATGCAGTAGTGAAGGGTGCACGAATTATGCCCAAAAAGGAGGAGTTTGCATACGGCATGGAGCAAAGGTCAAGCGATGCAGCAGCGAAGGATGCACAAATCGTGCTCAGATGGGAGGAGTGTGCATAAGGCATGGAGCAAAGGTCAAGATATGCAGCAGCGAAGAATGCACGAATAATGTCGTCAATGGAGGAGTGTGTATACGGCATGGAGCAAAGGTCAAGATATGCAGCAGCGAAGGATGCACAAATCAAGCGCAGATGGGAGGAGTGTGCAAAAAGCATGGAGCAAAGGTCAAGCGATGCAGCAGCGAAGGATGCACAAATCATGCTCGGAAAGGAGGAGTGTGCATGAGGCATGGAGCAAAGGTCAAGATATGCAGCAGCGAAGGATGCACGAATAATGTTGTCAATGGAGGAGTGTGCATTAGGCATGGAGCAAAGGTCAAACGATGCAGCAGCGAAGGATGCACAAATCAAGCTCAGATGGGAGGAGTATGCAAAGGGCATGGAGCAACGATGGAGCACAAACGATGCAGAAGTGAAGGGTGCACAAAGTATGCTCAACGTAGAGGAGTCTGTTACAGACACCGGGCCAACCGTTCTACATACGACGAATCTACTGCATTTGGATCAGAGTTTGAGAGGACTACCGCTACTGGATATCAACCCCACCAGAGCACCGCTGGTGTTTCGGATAGGAGAACTGATGTTCCCGGAGAGGTTATCATCTGTCAAGAAGTCGTAGAAGTGTAGTCTTCACGAATAATCCCGTCTTCACTAATTTTAGTAGGACAACTGTCTTGCTATTACCACGATAAACATACGATACGTTCTAACTTATGGTGGTTTGAAACCTAACAAAACAGACTACTTTCTTACTGATGACTAGCCCAGTATTCCCTCCATTGACCTTTTCTGTCTTCTTCTCCTGCTTCTGCGTCAATGCACGTTTCACAATTATTATCATCCTCCCCTTTGCGTCCCATTTGCAGAGATTGAGATTGCATCTCTTCGAGCCCTTCGTACACACCCACCATCTCTGCCTTTACTGTTCCTTCTCTAAGCATTTCCTTCTTCATCTTTTCCTTGGTGGCAATTTCATCTTCCTCATCCGCGTATCCTAGCCATTCTCTGCGTTGTTGTGCAGCTCTGAGTTTTTGTTCTTCGCTAATGAGTCTACTTGGATCTTCAAGGCTCTCCGCCCGTATGTTGCGCCACTTTGCATCACAATGCAGTTTGCGAGTCTTCACCAGTCTCTTGACAAGTATGTCAGTTTTTGAGCCTTTTCCCACATGCTTTGATAGCCCACGCAATGCAACTGCACTCTGACGAAATCTTGCAGTCGAACTCAGCCTCTCTTTCAATATCATGTAACTTGTACTTTGCGGGAGCACCATCAAAATTGACTTCAACGTTCGAAACAACATTGCCCCACTTCCTTCTTGATACGGGTCATCTTCGCATTCTAGCAGCCGTAAATGCAAGTGCCTGAAAATTGGACGCTCTATGAGATCAATAAGTCGATCCAACTCCAGATAAAACATTAGCGATATATCCAACGGATCAATCTTTTGCAGGAATGAAGATGCGGTAAGAAATGCACCTCCCCAAAGACAGAACGATAGCGTTGCTACTATGCTGTGTGAAAAAGTGTAGAGAATGATGTGGAACAAGCAAGCACGTTGCTCATCTCGAAGACTATCTCCTTTGAACCCAATGCAATCTTTCATCTCTACACGAAATTGCTCAGTTTCTGGCGCAGCAAAGAACACTAACCCAAGTTGCTGGGCAAAGTTTGATACGAAAGCAAGGTCCTTGGTAAAGGCTGCAAGTTCTTCTTTGATTGCTGAAGCATCAGTCTCGGGCGACTCTAATATCTTCTTGCGCTGTTGCATCTTGGTAACTATAAAATTCTCCAATTCAGTAGCAAAAGCGATGAAGATGAACTCGGGTGGTTGGAGAGTACACATAAGCTCGATCACTTTGGATACATCCATCAGCAGTTTTTCATTTTTCGAATGCAAGTCTATAAGCGCCGCAAACACGGCTCGATCTCGAGACACCAATCTACGCCGGGATGGTTCGAGTATACCAAGAGCAAAGTTTGCACTCTCGTTATCCATGGGGTTGTTCATTGATGGGATTGATGATGCTTCGGGTGCACCACGACCACCCGATGTCAAAAGAGTGGAAAAGATGGAGTGATTCTCTTGGCCTTTTGCTGGGACAGTAATCTTTGCAAGCACTTCGAAACTTTTCACCACGATAATCCCAGGTGGTTGGTCAACTAGTTGATAAATGATGCAATCGATGAATTCACTTGCATATTCTGCCTTGAGTGAGTCTGGTACGACATGTTCGTAGAGAACGACTACCCATTGCAATGCACACAAACGAGAGAGTATCAAAGCATTGTCACGTTCCTCTACACCATCACTAGCTCTAAACCAGCCAGTACTCTCAATGCCAGAGCCGTCAGGTTTCACGTCCATTCTGTACGGTCTTCTCTCAACAGAAGGTGGATTCCGAGCAATAAGACCGCCCGGAGAATCCAATTCTTCGCGCAAGGCCACAACAAAGCCGCCGAGATGAGGGATAAATGACTTTCCATCCCGCTTGACAGCATCCTGAAGGCACGTATTGGCTTGTTCGGCAAGAGTGTGAGTCGTTTGGTCAGGTAAAAAAGCATCCTTCGCCCGGGATTGATGAGTATCACCAATGCTAACCAAGATACCGGGCAGAACATGTGGCAGCGCGTTACGAACAGATGTCGAAGCAGCAGTCAGATACTTGACAGATGCCTGCTTCGCCACAGACTTTTCTTTCCCCTTCTGGTCGCTATTTGTAGGGAAGGCAGATGACATGTGTGCCTGAACAATTCGCAACATCCAGTACATGGCGACTTTCCGAACAAACGGATCCGGGTGCTCCATTGTCAACACCAAGCTCTGAAGAATCTTGTCAAAGTCTACCTTCTGCTGAGCATCCTCAAAGTCCTCATTATTGCCGAACAGAAGTTTGGGTAATACCAACTGTAAAAACTCCAATGCAAGTTGACGAATCGTGGTATTGGGGTCAGCAATCATGGCAAATATACCACCCAGGAATAAGTGCAAAAACTCTAAAATCGGATCACCCACTAGCTTTTCAGAGAATTCCTGAAGCCATGTAAGGGTAAGTTGCTTGGTAGCCTTGTTCCTCATGTAGACGAATCGAGCAAACACGGGCACACATGCATCCGCCGAAAACGAACCACTGTTGATTGCACCAACGATAACTTCCTTCAACTTCTTATCGAGCAGTTCAGCACCACTTCTCACATCTAAATCGACATCAGCATACAAACTACGGAGGATCTCGAACAGGATGAAAAAGTGTCGTACTGCCAACGATGGGATGACCTTGGTCACATTGAACAGTGACTCAGTCGCATAATACCTCACGCGTTGAGAATGATCCTGACATGCATGTACAACACTCGCCAAGATTAAATCACGACATTCAATCACATCCCTCCGTCCCTCATTGGCCTTCTTCAACCCAATCGCACATGCGGCCAATGCAACCGCACCACCTTTTCGAGCGTCCTCATTCGTACTACGGACATAGTCATCACTAAGCAATAACAAAATCGCTCTAACCCGAGGATAATCCTCCGTCATAACATATGACCGAACAACCTTTTCAATCTCCATAGCAGCAAGGCGACGGCGTTCATATCGCTTATGTGCCAATGACACTAGTACTGCTGCAGATATACTCTGTTGGAATGATCGGCGCATGGACTCACGCTCTTCTTCATTCTTGTAGTATTTTTGAAGGGTGTTTGTGGCGGTTGTGGTGTTTTGAATCATTTGCATCATGGTTGTGTTGTTGTTGGAAGTTGTGGTTGTGTTGGGAGAGGTAGCAGCAGAAGCAGCTCTGCCGACTTCCACACCACTACTACTATTGGGATCAGTCGTTGAAGATGGAGAGTAAACCTCCACACCACTACCCTCATGTTCCTCCGTCGAAGCGACAATATTCAACGATTGCAATGCAAAATTGTTATCGTCTCCTGATTTTCTTACCCTCTCCTCATTCCCTCTTTCGTCCTCCATTGCAGTTTCCGCTGACAAAATCTCATCCAAGACCAAGTTATCCGCCTTGGCAAAGAAGGTATCATTGTTTGCGGTATTGTTGTTGTCATTATCACTTTCTTCCTCGTTATCATGATCATGACTACTATCATCATTGATATCGTCATCATCAGGAGGTTGTTGGTTCAACTTATTGGGAATAACATATGGATTATTTGCCATCATTGCCACTGCTGCTGCTCCACTTGACACCCCTACAGGAACGGTAGTATTACCAGGTGATGATGATAATGATGATGTAGTTGCCGAGGACGTTGTAGCTGCTACTACCGGCTTGGCAGCTAAACCTGACGCTACATCACCCGAATACACCGAATTACCCGCAGTAGTTGAAGCAGTAGCACCTGCTGCTGCAGTGGGTGATGTACGTTCAAACGTGAATAAATTCACATTCCCAGTACCACTGTTGTTGGCACTTGTCGCAGCAGCAGCAGTGGCAGTGGGTGACTTATTCTCAAAAGTAAACGAATTAGTACGTGAATGATGTCCAGTACCCCCCCTCGTTTTTACTTCGTGTAATGCTTGATCGAATGGTGAACTACAGTGTGATGGTTGTGATGATGTTGTTGTTGGAGGAGGTGGAGTTGTTGATTGTCTTGATAATACTTTGGAAGATGAAGATGACGATGATACTGTACTTTTCGTGGATTTGTTCCCGACACCAACATTCCCAGTATAGTTGTTAGTATTAATGGTGCCATTGTCATTACCACCAATAACACCAGTAGTAGTATCCACACCCAAATAACCACTGTTATTGTCTACAGTATCTTCACTAATACGCATGGACAAAGAAGGTTGTGGCCCCCGTAATTGCTGCAACTGTGATGATGATGAAGGGTGGATATTACTGGCACCAACAATGGTGTTGTCATCCTCATAATCATCATCTGCAGAGCTTACCCATGAAAAATCTTGTAGTGGCTGCTGTGGCTGTGGTTGTTGCGATGGATATTTGTTTGTATTATTTGAAGCACTACCACCAGCACCATTTGAATTTACTGTAGTCTGATGATAAGTATTAACAACACCTCTATTGGAAAATCGAGGTGTCAATGCAGCAGTGTTGTTACCATCAGTCGCAGTATTATTATTTGTCGTGTCGTCATTTAAATCTTCCTCTTCTGAACTGGAGGAACTAAACGCATCGTCATTGTTTGTAACTTTTCTCATTGGTTCAATTTTTATTGTATTTGAAGCACCATTGCTATTCTTTGCTTCATCACCCCCATTATCATCATTATTCATTTCTGAAGAGGAGGTATCACACTTCAACAATGCCGCAATCACTTCATCATCTTCTTCATCCTCATCAGTTTCAGCCATTATATTGGCCAGAATTAATTTTTCAGTGACACTGTCCAGAGTGGATGTTGTGGCAGTTAGTCCGAGAGAAGACATCATTTCGTCCTCGTCGTCAAAAGAGGAGTCGGTCATTTTTGGAACAATGTATATATGTAGTTCGATGATGATAAGTAAGGTGGTGAGAATGATTGCTACAGCTCTACAGATTATTTTATGGCAGCAATGTTCACCATGCTCTTTTTTCAGAGGCTTTGTGGAATCAGTCTCGTGCAACAAGATAAAGCCTCCAAAGATTTAATCTTCTTTTAAAGGGGCTAAAGAATGATCAAACTCATTGAGTAGCTCTCTCTACAATAGCTCTCTACTCTCTACATACTTAGCTCTCTTTTAGAGGCTCACATTGGGGAAAAGGGAGAGAGGACAAAAGTAAATGCTTGGTCATGATGTTGTTGTGGTGGTCATTTTGGACACCTGGACACGGAGCTATCACGTGAACAATCTCGGACAAAATGAATATCGAAATCCGGATTCCGGATTCCAAAAATCCAAAGATTAATCAGCCCAAGCAAACTTCAACGTCTCTATGCAGGATTGCTTTACACTCAATCACAAGATAACTTCTATGAAAGGTAACTGCTTTACTCAAATCAATCTCAATACTACCTACTCCTAATTCTCAAAGTTCACTTTCAAATCATCATCTTACTTACAGTAAGTATCAAGCACCATTCATATTCATGATGACGCCGCTCCTTCTTTCCAAAATCCTTGCATGTGCCTCCTTGGCATCGGCAGCTTCATCTGTTGCTGGGACCAAACGCCCCCAAAAGATTACCTACACCAGCCTCTCAGCAGCCGATGATGATGGCAGCAGCGATCTTTTCCTCAATGCACTTACCAAGGATGGATATGTATCCATCACTGACATTCCCTCACTTCAGCAAGGCCGTAATTTCCGTGACGTGAAGCTTAATCTCATGTCAAACTTGCATGGATGCATGATGGACATTGGAGATGATCACGTCCCCATGCAGCATCTTGATGATGGGACTGTACGCAAATCCTTTGCCACGACCTCCCTCCCACTCTTCGATGGGAACCACCACTTCCACCAAGAGCAGCAGCCCATTCAACTCTTGGAGGATTTTCTTGCGGGCAATCCGTCGCACAAGTCCGACACAGCGCACTGCCGTGCATTCCAAAACGACCTCTCTGTATTTCGTTCCATGGTTGGCGATGTGACGCGTCGTTTTGCGGCACGTCTTTCGTTTGAGATGGGGATGTCGTTGCCAACTCCGCTCTTGTTGTCCAGTAACAAGGATGGGGCAAGTGGCAACAACTACATTATGATGAACTACGATGATTTTGAATCTGTAGTGATGGGCGGTCAGCAGCTCGAGCATTTCCATTCGTACCAAAAGAGCGAGGACGAGAAGAATGGAGATGACGACGCTGCTACGACTATTGAGCTCCACACTGATCAAGGCTTATTCATTGCATTCACACCTGGAATGCTTCTTGTTGACCAACAACAAACGTTGGAGCTCTCTGATGGATTTTACGTCCAAGACTCTACCACCGGGGAGAATGTATTGTTGGAGTTCACCGAAGACGATGACTTGGTCTTCATGTTAGGTGATGCAGTTAACACTATCATCAATAATCAGCTTGGAGACGCAGATGGGGGGAAGGTCCTTCGTGCTACTCCGCATGCTCTCTCTCTAGCTACTCAGAAGCCGCGAGTATGGTATGGTAGGATGGTCTTGCCACCAAGTGATGCCTACTTGCCTGAGGCTACTACCACCACCTTTGGACAGCTCCGCCAGGTCTTTGTTGAGTCAACCTCCAAAGGAGAAAGTATTCCAATGGGTATTGGATGTTCCACAAACTCCAAAATGGTCATTACTACATCCAGATCCCTCGCAGATTCAGATGAAGAACATGACCATGACGACGAGGAAGAACAAGATGATGGACATGGCATTGCTGCTAATCAATGTGCAGATGATGAAATGTTTTGCTGGTTCCGCTGTATGGCATTGACTGAAGAGACGAAGACCTGTGATGAACGCAGATTAGGTTTGCAATGTGTTGATCCTCGGGGACTGGTAGTAGAAAATGGAGCTGGACATGGAGATTACTTCCCAGGTAAGGAAGAATACTCATACTTTTATGAACATTCTGTAGAACTATCACAGAAACGAAACTTGTGTTCCATTGCCATTGCTCTCCTCTCTCTCTCGTACGTCTCTCTTTTATGTCATCGTTTATATAGCTTGCACTAATAACACACACATCACTCACCCTATTACACCCTACCCTCAAATTGAGCAACAAGATCCCGAAGTTTGTACCACTGACCTATGGGCCGAGTTCAATTCAAAAGACGAATCATACACAAATGTGATCTCTTTGAAGCCGGACCCCACCAAGCCAGGCCCAGATGCGAACCTAGCCTGGTCCATTGTCGAGAGTGAAGATGGCGAGAAGAAACTCAAAGCTCGTCTTACGTTCAACGATATGTTTGGGTGGTTGGCTTTGGGCTTTGCCAACGAATTTGATGCTGTGCACAATGGTATGAACGGAGGGAAAGTGTTGTTAATGAAACCCGGAGGAAACTACTCTCCTGTAACAGGATTGGACCTTTCTTTTGGACCAAGTATTGGTGCGTATGTAATTGATGGTACAGATTCTGCCTTTCGTCACTGGATAGACACAGAAATGGTAGCTGAAGGGGCAAGCCACGAACATACCGACTGCTTCACCGCTCTCACATTCGAAAGTGATAATATTAGCGGACAGGCGTTCAATTTGGAAGGTTCTGATGAGATGATTTGGGCTGGTAATTCGAATGATTACTATGTGGGATACCACGGTCCAGACAGCAGAGGAAGATTGACGATTGATTGGTTGACAGGTGATGTCGAGTTTTTCATTTCCAAGCCCGCTTGGGAAACTGAAGACGATGCTGACCTATCTGATTCCCCTACCAAGATGGAAGATGGAGTAAGCTCTAGCTCCAACATTGGTGCATTCAGTGGACTTGTTATTGTTCTCATTTGTGCCATGATACTTTGAGAAGAAATCGATTGAGATTAACCGTATCAATCCTAGATCATTAGAAGTTTAGTGTAACAAACTAATCGTAGATAAGTAGTAGCTGCCATATCTGCCATCCGAACTCGAACCATTGCGGAAAGAAAGCTCCAGTCAATGTTTTGACTCGAAAGCGAAATAGTAACACAAGGGCTCAAATATAACCAAAGTAACGGAGTAGCTCTCTTTTGTTCAGATGACCATCGTCATCATTGTGGCCACAAAAATTGTTAGCGCCGCGTGTGTGTTCACTACTGCCGCCGCCTCTACACGTCCATCCAAACCAAAAAGCTAAAACAAAATGCAAGATAAAAGACCTACAAAGAAGGCAGCAGCCGCAGCAGTGAGCATGCTAGCAACCGCCTGTAACGCCGCTACATCATCATCAGCCTCTTGCTCCACAATTGCAGTATTGGCTTCCTCCTCTCCTTCAATTACGTCAGTAGTATCAACTCATCCATTGGTACAGATCAATCCAATATCATCATGTCGTGATAACACACAAAGTAATATTATAGCCTCAAGTACCAGCAAGCAAGCTGAACAACTGTTATCATTAATACCACGTGGTGGATCATCGACAGAGAGGGATGCTGCGTCATCATCGTCCAATAAGGCGAAGGGAAAAGAATCAAAATCGAGAAAGAAGAAACGTGGAACCAATGGCAGTAATACAACTAATACTACTACTACTACTGACAACAATAGCAGCAGCACTGCCAGCAGCAACAACGATGGCAGGCAGAGATATTCCAAAGCTTCATCGTCAAAAACTTCATCACCTCAAAATAATGAATCATCAGATACATTCAATGAAAACAACGAAACTAGTTCTTCATCGTCTCAACAACAACAACATACAGAAAAAACATCATCCACACTTCCACCAGCAGCTCAATCAATCCTAACCCAAACATGTCACTACGATGTCCTAGGAATTACCAAATCTGCATCCCAATCAGAAATTCAAAAAGCCTACCGACGTCGATGCATCTTAACCCATCCGGATAAAACCCAAGGAGATCGGTCTGCATTTGATAAAGTTAGTGAGGCATATGATGTATTAAGTTGTGAGAATAAACGGGCAATTTATGATCGGTTTGGTATGGAGGGGTTGAATAATGATAGTATGAGTGGTTATACAGGTGGTGGTGGGTTTAATGATGTCTTTCGTGATTTTTTTAACGGTGGAATGGGTATGGGATTTGGAACACAATTCAATCCAAATGGTAGCAGTAGTGGTAGTAGATCATCATCCGCATCTTCATTTGGTCCACGCAATCGAGATTTGAAGTATCAACTTGAAGTTACCCTCGAGGACTTGTACAACGGTACCACCAAACACATTGCCATACAACAACCCAATCCACTCCGTCCACATTTTCCATTAAGGAAAGAAGTAGAGGTTACAATTACAAGGGGGATGCATAGTGGACAATCGGTACGATTGGCAGGTGTTGTAGATAGTATCCCCGATGCAGCACCTGCCGATGTAGTATTTTTGATGAAGGAACGTCGTCATCCTGTATATACACGACGAGGATCCGATTTGGCAATGGAGGTACGACTTACATTGGCAGAGGCAATTGTGGGGTTTAAGAAGAAGATTGTTGGTTTGGATGGGAGGGAGATTGTGATTGGGAATCCATATGAGAGGATTAATGTGAGGAAGGATGAGTTGGTGGATGCTCCGAGTTTACCTGATGTTATAGATGATGATGATGATGATGATCATGTTGTTGTGGATGCAACAAGCAGCAACGGTAACAATACCAGTGATACCTCGACTGATGATGACACTTCATCCACAACGAAAGACTTTCCAGTACAACAAATTATCAAGACAACCACAACCTCGTACCATCTCCCATCTAAAATTATACAAACGGGCGATGTACACGTACTCAAAGGAAAGGGTATGCCCATTCGAGGTGTTGGTGGACACGACTACGGTGATTTGTACGTACAATATATTGTCGAATTGCCTGGAGGTTCATCGTCGTCTTTGCAGTCATCTCAGGCCAAATCACAGCTAAACACGAACAATTTGACTCCTCATGAACGTGTGGAATTGGCACGACTATTGAGCAAGTTGGAGGGGAAAGAAGATCCAACAACGGATGTGATAAAAGTGTGGGAAGAGGGTGAAAGTAACAACGTCAATACAGATGCCAATGGTGAGTCAGTTGTTCATCGTTTATCGATATCATCGGCATCGGAATTTGGGCGGTCGTCCTTTGGTCACAATGATGCAAGTCACGATGATCATCTCCACGAAGATGACGAGGAAGAAGAGCATCATAGAGGGATGCATAATTTCTTTCATCGTGCATTCCATGGTGGTAGTGGGAGGTCACACTCGAGTAGTGGTTTTGGTGGTCCCTTTGGCTTTGGTGGTGCATCAACCTCTCCAGGGGGTGGATTTCGATATTACTCCTCTTCGACTATGGGTGGAAATCGAGGAGGGCCAGTGTATGGCGATGAAGATGGGCACAATGATGTCCAGTGTCAGCAGATGTGAGTGTAATTCGTAACTTAAATAATCGAATCTCAATCTGAAACAACAAACACAAGTGAACAGGCAGTATACACATTCTATTCTAATTTTTCTTTCTCTAATGCGTCAGTCTCCATCTTCATGGTTGGTAATCCGTCGTTCCATCTTATTCGTCATCCGCTTCTGTACACTAAACCTCCGCTTCTCCTTCTCACTTTCCGTTTCTATCCAACCCTGTATTGTATCAAATGCTGTAAAACTTATACTGAATGCAATTGGTCCCTTGACCCAATTCATGCTAACTCCCTTGAAGAAACCGCGAAGGCCTTGTTCTTCGAGGAGGTGACTCATTGTTTTCATCATGGAGGGTGGTTTATGTGTGTTTTTTTGTTGTGTCGATGATGATGTAGTAGTAGTAGCAGTAGCATTAGCAGTTGTAGTAGCAGTTGATGTTGTGTTTTGGGATGGTGTTATTGGTTTTTGCTGTTGCGATGACAATTCAGTTTGCGGCCGCTGCTGATGCTGCTGCTCCGCTGCTGGCAACTCATCCATCGATGGTTTCAACTGCGTGACTCCCATAAAATTAACTGCCGCCGACTCTGATCCAGAAGTAGGAACAATCCCAACTGTTTGCATTCGTCGCCTTGTTACTTCTAGTGGATACGTCAATGTTTGTGCAAATAATCCGGAGAGAGCACCGCATTGAAGACGTTCAATGGTCGTTGGCTCTCGTTGCATTATTCGTGTAATTTTTAACTTTGCTTGTTCGTTGATTGTAAATGCTGCTCCAGAATAGGGCAGTATTCCCAACACAGTGGGAGTAATACCACGATATAATCCTCGTAGTCCTCCCTGTTGAAATCCATTCGAGAGGACGTAGCCAATCCCCTTTCTCGAGCTTTTACTTGTTGATCCAATTCCCAATTTGTCTATATTTGTCTTTGATCGTGCTGGATTTGGTGCTGCTAATACATCTTTTGGTTTCTTCTTCTTTCGTAGTACGGCCAATTGAGCACGTGCCAAATCTAATGGATATGTACACAAGACGCTAATACTTCCAGCGGCCATGCCAGATATTAAGCTGTCTATTGGAGATAACCCTCCCTTTCCTCTGGTATCATCATGTTGTGCTGTCTTGTTACTGTGCGGGTTGTCAATTGTACCATGATTTTGTAACTTATCCTTATGTCGTTTCCCAGCCACATCCGCATACGTAATTGCTGCTACTGCAGTATTCGCTTCGTAAGCTGCCTTCCTACTATCTCTTGACAAGTAAAAATGCTTGCAATAATCAAACACCATAAATTGTATCCCCGAATACGGAAACACTCGTATCATAGTTGCCGTATTCCCCTTCCATAATGCCGACCAGCCCTCCTTTTCGATAATGGAGTAGGCCACCTTGGGCACATCACGTAGGCGGAATTGAGCGGATGTGACTTGATAGAGGATTTTGATGCGATCGATTGGTGCGACGAATGATTTGGCTATCATGCCGGCAAGGCCACCTGCGACTAGATTGCGTACTGCTTTGGGGAGGGATTGGATTGTGGCTAGTGCCGAGTTGTTGTCCGTGTTAGTGGATGGATGATTGGACATGATTTTTGAATTTGAATTGTTGCTATCTGATGTGTACGTGATGATTTCTAAAGCTAGCTGCAATCTGCTTTTCAGCAGCTAATGAGTGTTGTTACGCTCCGTGTGTTTGAGTTCGAGATAATTGGGCCTCATCTTCGTTTCTGTCTGTATTACCATATCCATCAAAGCACATACTTCATCATCATTATTGGAGGCGGGCGAGACGACTCGAGACTCGAACTCGCGAGCAAAAACCAATCTCCTGAAGGACAGAGGATAACGAAAGGTTAATAAAGCCAATGGGGGAAATTCTGATGGCTTCATTGGATTAAGATTGGATATCTGTAAGTGTTTGTCAATAAATGAAATAACACATANCAAGCTATGCAAAGAAAGGAGGAGTGTGCATGAGGCACGGGGCAACAATGACAAAAAAGATATGCAACAGTGGAGGATGCACAAATATAGTTCAACAAAAGAAGGAGTGTGCAGAAGACATGGGGCAAAGAAGAAACGATGCACCAGTGACCAGTGAAGGATGCACAAACCAAGTCATCTAAGGAGGAGTGTGTATCAGACATGGGGCAAAGGTCAAGCAATGCAGCAGTGAAGGATGCACAAATCGTGTTGTCAAGGGAGGAGTCTGTGTGAGACATGGGGCAAAAGTTGCTGTCAATCAATGTAGCAGTGAAGGATGCACAAAATTTGCTCAAAAAGGAGGAGTGTGCATGAGACATGGGGCAAAGGTCAAACTATGCAGCAGTGAGGGATGCACAAATCGAGTTAAAAAAGGAGGAGTGTGCGTTAGACATGGGGCAAAGGTCAAGCGATGTAGCAGTGAGGGATGCACAAATCAAGCTAAAAAAGGAGGAGTGTGCATTAGACATGGGGCAAAGGTCAATCAATGTAGCAGTGAAGGATGCACAAATAAAGCTCTAAAAGGAGGAGTGTGCATGAGGCATGGGGCAAAGGTCAAACTATGCAGCAGTGAGGGATGCACAAAACATGCTCAAAACGGAGGAGTGTGCATTAGACATGGGGCAAAGGTCAAACTATGCAGCAGTGAAGGGTGCACAAACCAAGTCGTACGGGGAGGAGTCTGTTGGAAACACGGGGCAAACCGCACTCCTAACGATGTATCCACTGCTTTTGGATCAGATTTCGAAAAGACTACAACAACTTTCAATTTACCAAATTATCGCAAGTCTGATGCTACACACAACCGAAGTACTGGGGTACCTGCAGAAGTAGTAATTCCCCAAGAAATTGTAGAAGTGTAATGCGATAATGTACTGTATTTTGCAAACTTGTCTAGAATTTGCAGCTGCACTCTGGAATACATGACTATTGCAGAACTTTGTTACGCTGTTTCTCCTACATCTCATCCTGTTTGTCTTCCATCTACTTCTCTTCTAGCATGTCCCATTCTGCCTCTCTATACTTACGTTTGCTAGTCCTTTCCACAATTCAATGCCATAACTGCATGATCTTTATGATTGGGATGCAATGATGCAATATATACAATGTCAACATTGGGATCATTGTACAACTCTTTATAAGTGCCATGTGCACTAGGTATATTGTGACGATGCGCAAACCATTCCGCTCGTTCGATAGTTCGACTTCCCACGGCTGCGATGGTATGATATGGTAAAAATTTGAGTACTTAGTAAAGTCATGTGCTACTTTGCCGGAGGCAAGGATTCCCCATCTCAATTGGAAAGGTTGTTCTTCAAGTGACGATGATGCTGAGG
>JALLBH010000474.1:0-19664 GCA_036940005.1 Skeletonema menzelii
AAAGATCATTTGAGGCTATAGAATCAATTTATCGTGAAATGTTTGGTGAATTTCCATTTGAGTCACAAACACCAACAACAACACCAGCTCCCATGCCAAGTACGTTGTCCCAGACGTTTGCGCCAAGTGGAGCAAGAGATGTGAAAGTTACGACTGCTTCGTCGTTTGTGCTATTGGCAGTCGTATATAATAATATCCTGACAATGATTTAGAACCCGACATTGCAATGTAGTAATTTAAAAAGTGTACAGAATGTGCAGTAAATCTTAATGGAGAGAATACATACGATATGAACTGTCTGCATAGATTTATTGATATATATCTAAAGTAGTAAATTTGGCATCCTTTGATATTGTTGATTTTTCTATCCTCACTCTCGACTCATCATCACCATCACCACAAACAACAACAACAACAACGAACAACAACATCCATCAAAGTCATGTACAACACACCCTTCTTGTTCACATTCAAAAGTCCATATCACCAAGGCCCATATCACCCATACCCGGCATACCACCACCATCCTTACCCAACTGTCCAGTCCTCTGTTTATACATAGTCTCCCCAATCATCTTCTTCATATTGTCATCACCATTCTCATACATATCCTTCATTAAATCCATAATACCAGCTGTTGGATCATCCTTTGATTTAGTATCTTTTGTCTTCTTCTTCTTGGAGGTAAGTTCCGTCCAATGATCATAACTCCCATACTCACCCTTAACTTTCCCAAGTTTGATAATAATTTTATGAGGCTTAATGACATATTTCGAATTGGTAACATCAATTTCTTTCTCAAGATTGTCATTTAGTAACCTGTACGACTTGTTCGAAAAGTCGGTAACGATAAGGTCAAATGACGTGGAGGTGAAATGACAGGATATTTTGGATTTGTCATGTGTGCCAATGTCTGGGAGGGGGATGTAGATTGTAACGAGGGGGGAGTTGTATGGACCACAGTCGAAGTAGTGGGTTGGGAAGGTTTGATATTTGTTGGTAGTGGATGAGGTGATGATGATTGGTTTGGTGACAATGGGGGTAGAGGGTGCTGCTGGTTGCTTCGTAGTGGCTACTGGTGCCGAGTCATTCGATCCAGCGGTAGTAGTAGCAGCAGCAGCAGTAGCGGCAGTACTAGTACCATCAGAAGCAGTACTAGCACTATTATTAGTCGACGCAGCAACACGTTGCAATGCCTTACCCTCCTTTCTCAATTTTGTAATCAAATTTTTCAAATGCATTTGTGCAGAAGGACGGGTGATGTGAGCCAACAAGGCAGCTTCAATTTCATCTGCATCGGCGAGGCGTTCTTGAGAGCGTGATTCGACTTCGACAGCGACTGCAACATTGTTGTTGTCGTTGTTGTTGTTGTTGTTGTTGGTCGTCGTCTCAACAACTTCTTCTTCCATTACTTCGGAAATTTCTACCATGGTGGAGGATTTTCGATTGGTTGTTTTTTTATTGACTTGAAAAAAATGGTGATGTTGATACTGTTGACTGTTGCTGCGTCGGTCTGCGATAAATATGTAGATGGCAATGGACAGCCTCAGGCCTCAGCCAGCATTGTTAGTTCGACAATCGAAAATCGAAGAAGAGATAAGAGGAGGATGATACGCCACGTAGATAGGAATTGATATCAAAAAGGGGGGGGATTGCGGACGCTTCAATCAAGGGGCGCTTGCGTATCTTTTCTAGCTATCATCTACCATCATAATAATTGATAATTGATGCCTCTGCAAATAGATGATTATTGCCGTCAATATCATCATACATCGAGAAGATTGATCAGCAAGCTCATCTATCATCAGTCTGCTATCATCCAACGGGACACGCTTCTCCCTTACTCGAAACAAACATAGCATATATCATACTTGTCAAAGCCTCATCTTTACACACCATGCGAATGCTGTGGAAAATCGTAATGGGGTTCTCCTCATCATCATTATCCCTCTCGTTTGTCCACGCAGACACAATTGATTTTGGTACTTCATTTCACAATCATCATCGAGGTGCACCACCCACATCGTTTCTTCCTCTATTTCAACCACCCAAATATTCATCTCGGGCATACCACAGCGGTCTCAGCCGACAGCAGAATCAAATTATCATTACTGCAAAGAACAATCCATCATCATCATCATGGAATATTCCTCGAGGAGGGCAACAACAACAACCAACATCATCAAACACACTTAATCGGCATTCGACTGCATTATTTGACGGATCTATACTGTCAACAACAGCATCAACATCACCGTTTCTTCAATACAACATTGTAGTCTTCTTGGTAAACCTAGTCGGGATGATAATCAGCTTGATATTTCCAGGAATGCAATACCATTTAGACTTGTTAGGGACGGGTTCATTTGCTATTGCATCTTGGTGGTGCATGTTGTTGCTAACTAATAGCAGTAGTGTCAATGCAACATCACTGCTATTACAACGTGTACAAGTGTCCAGCTTGGCAGTCATCCTATGGTCCACAAAACTAGCATCCTTTCTATTCTACAGGGCACTCCATGTACAAGAAGATGCAAGATTAGAATCGACATTGTCGACGAAATCTGGAGTTGTCTTCTTCTGGTTCATATCATTCGTTTGGGGTGTGATTTCGTCATTGCCTCATTCTCTTGGTATTGCATCGTCTCTGGAGGGTGACAACAATAATATTATTGGATTGTACTGTGGCACGATCCTCTATATTGTGGGTTTGTTCATGGAGAGTATTGCAGACTATCAAAAATGGAGTTGGAAGCAATCCAATCCAGGTAAATTATGTCGTACTGGGCTATGGTCGATTTCTCAACATCCGAATTTCGTGGGTAACATTTGCATCTGGACGGGCATTGCAATCATGAATGTGCCGAGTTTACGTTGGCAACTTGTGCCGATTGCGTGTCTATCACCTCTCATACTATGGAAGTTTTTCTTGGGACAAGCAGAAGGATCGATTACGTCCGGTGTGGAATTGGCAGTGAAGAAGTATGGAGATGATCCTGGTTATAGTGACTATATTGAAACTGTTCCTTTGCTTTTTCCAGATTTGAAGAGATTGTTTGCCAAGAAGTGAAATTGCGGACATTTAAGTACGAATCTAGTAAGACGACTAATAATTTCTTGGAAGAAAGATCAGTCGCAAACAACTGTTAAGAAATTACACGAACGATTACAATTACACTATGTACAAGGCTTACACTGGACGAAAACTCAGCGAACCCAAGTCACTTGAATTGTCATCTCCGTAATTGAATCCTTCCCCACCCATCTGCATCTCAAACGAAAGCTGTTTCGACCTCCTTTCTCTTACTTTCAGCCAAATCTTACCCCCGATAATGACAATAATGACCGAGAAAATGTAGCCTAGATACACCGATCCCCAATCAGTAGTACCGAAACGCTTCGAAAATAATCCCATGCCACTGTGCACTTGATATGTCCCCAATGCAAAGATCAAAAGTCCACACCCAGCATGACTCAAATACCAAAGTGTTCTTGTCGTCAAGCTCTTCATTTGACTCCTATGTATCGCTCCGGGCGTATGATCATTCAAATCATCGGTGATAAACTCCCGCGGCGGACGGAGAAAGCCATTGGCTGTCTGAAAACTAACCAACAGTAACAACAGCAATCCAACAATATGATGAACTTCCTTCATATGACCCTCACTTGCATCGCCCATACCGTTCATTGTGGCAAATGCAATTCCAACTGAAAAGAATGTCATGGCGAATGTGGTAACGTTGAGAACTACATGAATGTAGATCCAATACCCTGGAATCAAATCACGAAAGAACGCGGAAGATATGGCCGAGGGGACCAGGAGACCGAATATGATGACTCCAATGGCACCGTGAGCCACCCATTTCTTTTGCTTGTCAGCGGAGTATTTCTTGATTGGAACAGCTTTTGTACTGCTACTCAGAGTTGTTCCTTCTTCTTCTTCTTCTTCGGCCTCTTGTAATAATTCTTTGGCCTTCTCTTCAACATCCACCTCCTCGATCATTCCAGTTCCATCTGACTCCACCTCCCCTTCTGGCAATTCGGGCATACTATTCACCGGTGTATCATCATACGGTCTCTTTGGATCACCGGGAGCAATGGCGTCAATACCATCATACACTATATCCGGCACTTTCTCCACAGGATCTTCTGGCATGGGGTTCACTGGCGTATCATCATAATCCTTCGGGAGGTCCTTGGCACCAAGATTCATGCCAAAATCATCATACACTACATCTGGTACCTTATCCCCCTTTACGCCACCAAGTGCGTACATCATATCATCAGGGGCATTAGCGGGCACATTGTAATCCGCCTTATCTGGGAAATCTTGACTGTCGAAATGATCTTCCAAAAGAGATGGATCGTCAAATTGATACTCTTCGTCCAAATGGTCATCCTCCATGGCTATGGCTTCATCTTTTTTGTCAATGAACCCTTCTTCTGCTTCTTCAGTATTCTGTAGCTGCCGTATTAGTTGCGGGCTGGTTTGCATCCGAGAAGAATCTTCTGCCGGGGATGATAATGCGGTGACGAAAATACACAAGATAAGCAAGCCGAGTGCTGCTAATTGGATGCGGCTGCTGCTGTGGTGGCTTCGCCTCGACAACATGGTTGTGCTGCTGTTAAAGTGTAGCTGTTCGTTTTTGCTGTGCTTGCTTTGCCTTTGGTTGATAATACTCCTGCCTGAGGACCTCGGAGCCTGAGCACACTTCATTCGGATTCGGATGACCGACGTTATGTTAGATGTCCACAACCCACAACACAACGCAACGCAACACGCAAATGGTAAGATTTTTGGAGAGAAGAGAGAGCAGATGACTTAAACTGACCGAACGTGACTGACAAATGTCATCACACCTCACATTTTAGCCACTCATTTTTTCAGCTTGAGCTCGAATGAAAGATGTTGACAGCAACGCATGAGATGCTTGGTAGAATAACTCTTCCTCTAACTCTTTATAGTAACGAATAAAACCTTGTGAATCTATGCATGCTAGAATGGAATATACCTCGAACAATCCAAGAATACCCATCCCACAAAAGAGACCCCTCTCTCCACGTAAAATTTTCTCAACAATCCCCATCAAACGACATCCCATCACAGACTCTGATCTCAAACCGAACCATGTCTTTTTGTTGTTTCGTATTGATTCAAACATCTGCTCATACTTCAATGTTCCAATCACCCGCAGATAGGATGGTGTGTAGCAGTCTTGTGCTTTTCATTTCATCGTGATACAAGAATCTAATCTGCTACTGACTCTCCATCCATTCCGGCGTGTGATGGTTGGTTGATTTATTAATAGTAGCCGCCTCGGCCGTAGTATCCTCCCTTTAGATCAAGAGTGAAGAAGAACGAATTGTTAGGTGACAAACAGATCATTGCTTTCTTTGTAAAGATGTATCATACACTTACATATCCTCCGTAGCCTCCATATCCATACTGCAAAGAAAGAAAAGTGGAGAAAAAGAGCAACACAAAAAGAAAGTTAATGAGATGTCTTGGAACTTTGACACCTTGAAGCTTTGTTCTACGAAACCACTGATAATATTTATGCTACAAAAAGCATTTGAGATTCCACGCCAGCCACCTTGCTGCACGGGAAGGTATATTATCGTGTGTGTGTGTGTCCAACATCATCTTTACATCATTCTTCCTCCATCACTAAAATTTTCACTCACGTTAGGGTAGTAGTCCCTGGAGTACCTGCGACGAGCACGCCACTCGCGAGTTTCAGGGAAGTTGTTCATGTTGCTGTATCCTAATCCGTAGCCACCTGATTGACCACCTCGAAACGAACGGCAACAGAAGTGTTAGATCAAGAACAATCGTTATTTGCATTTTGTAAACTTTGCGATCAAAATTTACTCACCGTAGCCGCGTCCATAACCACCGTACTGTAGAAGCAAAAGAGAGGCGAAATACAACGATGTCAGAAGAACTATCAACAGGGTGAAACACAAACACAGCACTTGAAACAGGTTTTTTTAACGAACTCTTTGACTACTTACGCCGCCACCGTATCCGTATCCACCGTACTGTAGAAGTGAAGGAGTAATATAATATAAGAAAAAGAATCGTCACGAGGAAAGAAACACAACCACAGCACACACGAGTTACTTACTCCACCACCGTAGCCTCCGTATCCGCCCATGCCGTAGCCTCCGTACTAAGGATGCAAAGAAATCGTTGTCCATTGTTGTTAGAAGAAACATCGACAACATCATGATAATCAAATACAACACAATGTTCTGGAACAGAGTTGTCACGATGGAACACTTACACCACCTCCATAACCGTATCCATCCATGCCGTAGCCACCATACTAAGAGAGTTGTAAAAAAAAACGAAAGAGAAAGAATATATGAGTAATTTGTCCATATAATCCAACTTGAAGCCACAATCAAACTCAAACAACACGCTGTTCCCACTTACACCACCCATTCCATAACCACCACGTCCATATCGTCTGCTCGAACCATACCCACGATTATAATAAGTCATCGGAAACGACCAATCATCACGCCACACATCCGAACCAGAAAGTACAGGAGTTGAAGAAACATCACGGGAGGGGACGTCACGGCGAAGAGCGAGGCCAGTTCTTCGTTAGTACATGGAGCAAAACAAAAACAAAAATGAATGATATACAATTAGAACAGGGTTTGTCTTCGATGTGTGTATATGATGTAGAAGAAGAAGAGGAACCAAAAACTACACACACACACACACACTTGCAGGAGGAGAGAGAGTGAGATCTTAGGGAGGTATTGGACCCTATGATTGGAGTCCAGAGACAGAGACATGCTCTTGCAGGGAGAGGATACTTCTTGTCGATCTGCATCTAGAGAGGAGTTCTTTTTCATGAAGTGTCAAATTCAAATAAAAGAATCTCAACTTGATGTATGATCTATCCAAACTGAACAAGAATCTCTTCCTGAGCGTCTTCTCCCATCAAGTGTCTCGTACCTCAATGATCTCTCGTCCCAACTTTCCTCCATGCATCATCATCATCATCGTAGACATCCAATCCTCCTTCCAGATCTGCGCGATGCGCACTGAACTGATGACACCGATCAAAACAGAAAGTTGTTTGCACATGAAAACGAAAAACTTACCCATATCCTCCACCATATCCTCCACCATATCCACCACGACGATATCCCCCACGGTACGGACCATACCCGCCACCCATTCCACCATACATACCATACCCATAATCACCATCCCAAACATCATTCCAGTTGGCGTAGGAGCGGAGCATATTGTTCAATACGACTGACTCCTTGTCACGCGGTGCAGATGGTGCGGGGCAGACATCTCCAGCAGCAGTAGTGGGTGGAGTTTCTGTCGTAATGCCAAGGCGTGGCATGGCCTTACCAATGGGTGAATTGGTGAAGGCGCTTGTGGCGACGATGAGGGAGAGGAGGAGGGCGATGGTAGTCTTCATATTTGGTGAATTCTTTGCAAATACTTTATGTGATATGACCTGTTGTTGTTACACACAGTTGTTCTTATGATTATATTGTGCAATTGTTCTGTAATAATGAACGTTGAACGTCAAAGAGAGGATTCAAAAATGTATTTGAATAAGTGTTTTATCGTTGCAACGACAGTATTAGCGACGATAACAGCTGGTATTATCGATCGTCGATGGAGAAGAACAAACGGCAGGCGCAGCACGCTCAGAGCGTTGGTAAACAAATTTCAAAAAACGAGGCGCCAAGTTGAAAGGCGTCAAGATGAGGGTGGATTCGACCACATCATCGTCAAATCTCAAGGGCAGGTGCCAAGGAACCTAACGTAGGAATAGTATGTTGACGTGTGCAGAATTTGAGTGACGTGAGTGCGACGATGTCGACCTTTTCAGGAGAAGAGATTCCAAGAGATGGGAAAGATACCGCTTCTTCCCGCCAGAATGTCATCACTTAAACCCCCACTTACTTCATCGAGCATGCATCGAGCTGGGCCAACACCAACACACAACACATGACATACCAGCTATGTTACGATAGTAGGACTACACTACCTACCGTATATCGAGCACCATGACAGTGAAGTGCAAGCCAGCGTCCCTTGTAGGGATGCTACTAATCGTATCTATCAAAGGGACATCAGCTTTTCAGCAGTGCCGTCCATCATCACAAAACGTGGTGATCCGTCGTAGCGGGGCCTCTCATTATCATCGGCGTCGAAAGAACACATGTTGTGCAATAGTATCATCATCTGCATTATTACAGAGCTCTTCCTTTGATGATTTCGACGACTTTGACGACTTTGATTCATTTGGTGAATGGGACAATCGACAGCAACAACAGCAGCAGCGACAATACAATGATAATCAATGGGACGTCGTCGACATAATGGACAATCGCGCGGCTCAATTTCCACCACCTCCTCCCTACGATCGTCCACCCTACTCATCCAACCTTCGAAAGACAATTGCATCCTCCACTCCATCACCGTACGATAATCCGTCCTGGACAAAATCATCACGGTATGGCAATCGCAATGTCAATTTCAACTCACGTTCCAATCGCAATGTCAACACCTTCATCCGTAATAGTGAGAATGATGATGATACCTACGACCCCTACCAACGTACCTTCGGCTATGGCAGAGAAACCTACCGCAATTCTGCACCCAAACCAGACTATGAATACAATTACCAATCGCAATACAAGGGATATCCATCGCGGACTACCTATAGTCAAGATGATAACTATGCTGGAAGGAGAAGGTGGGAGGACAGCAATACTGTTTTTGGATCGAAGAAAAAGAAAATGTATAGGGATTATGATGATGTGGATAATGATCCCAATAGTAGTAGGGGGAAAGGAGGTGCGGATAGATTCAATTCGAATAATAATGGGATGAATAATAGCTATGACTTTCAACGTCCACCGAGACCACCACAATATAGAGATTATGATGATCCAAGTGACGCACCGAACAGATCGTATCGAGAAGATAGTTCCGGTAGAACTAATGGGTTGCCTCCTCCACCACAATATCGAGATTATGATGATATTAATACTGAACCGAATAGATTGTATCGGGATGATGTTGGGTCAAGTAGTAGCAATGGTGGTGGTGGTGGCAGATTTCCACCTCGACCTTCACAGTATAGAGATTATGATGATGTCAATTCTGCACCAAGTCGATCTTATCGAAGAGAAGGTACTGGATATGATAGTGGCAACGGAAGCAACAACAGCAACAGCAGCAGCAGCAGCAGAAACAAGCAATTTCCACCTCGTCGGTCTATGAATAATAACAACAACAACAGCAGCAAATTCCCACCTCGTCAACCACCACCACCACCAAGGCCGCAGTCTATACCGAATAACTTTGCATCACCCCAGTCCAACCGAAGTGATAGTCCTCCAACAAACTTTCCACCCGGTGTAGGTGGGATGGGGTACAAGCCTCCATCGGAATACATCCCTCAGAATAAACGACGAGGTCCACGAGCATCATCGTCATGGTCAAATTCATTCCGGAAGGAGGATCCGACGTTTTCTTCTTCGTCGCCGAATACTAATAATCCAAAGTACTCGTCACCGTACAATACGTTCAACGATAGGAATCCAAGCAACGATAGGAATAATTTCAGATCACCGTCCACCGATAATAACTCTCCTCCTCCACCACCACCCCAATATCCATACAACGATGACAACATAAAGTACCAATATGACGTCAACCGTCGAGAAACCTACATGGACAACGATGGCGGTCAAACCCAATACAACTTCCCCAATGGAGACGTCATCCGCAAAGAACGCATCAACACCCTCCGCCCAACTGGATTCAACTCCATCTTTTCCGATATGGTCCGTCCCTTCCAACAAATGTTCCAGTCGGCGGAACAATCGTTGAAATCGTCCGATATGTTGAAGGAGGCACGATTGCGGATATTGGAGAATGATGTGGTGGGTGCAAAGCTTGGTGAGCCGTTGCAGGTTAGTACACCGTTTAGTCAAAGTTCGTCCATGAGTAGTGTGAATGGAAAGAAAGCATCGAAGGTCCGAGCACGATTTCAGGTGGGAGGACCGTATGGTACTGGTGTTGCTACGATGGATTCAGTCGATGGGGAGATACGCTTGTTGGTTGTGGATATCAATGGATCTACTGTTCGAATCGGACCACGTCAGAGGGGTGGACGGAAGAAGAATGTTGTGGAAGCAGAGATTTTAGATGATTAGGAGGTGATGTAGCGAGTTGTAGGAATCATTGAATTTATATGGGTGATGAGTTTTCATAGAATGCATAATAGTTAACGTGGATTTTGTTGCAGTATCGAGTATGTTGCTTGCACAGCTTTAGTTTCTGAGTAGGCCTAGAGATACTACAGAACTCGTTGTCAAGTAGTATAGCAAGAAGGACCTTGAGTGTAGCCTGAGGTTTTCTGTATTTGTAGCCGTAGCTCACTTCGAGATTAGCGTGGGGTTCTCCGGTTGGTCTTTACCCCCCTGCTGCCTGATCTTTACGTTCTATGTGATGAATACGTGATGTGTGGCCACGAGACAAAAGGCCATACCCGCAGAAAATGCCGCAATGCAGTGCAAATAAGTCAAACTACTAATGCTACTGGACTAACTTCTTGCTTGTGTCTGTGATTGAATCATTCGCAGAATCAACGCTTGTGAATGAAGACGAGTGTAGACAGCTTTGCAATCTGTTAATGATTGCTCCATCACGCTTCTTGAGAACGTTCTTTGGCTTCCTGTTTATCCGTCTGTCGGGGTTTCTCATCAGTGGTGCATCTCGAGCCAAGCAGATTTAGAGAAGAAGAAGAAGTACAGCTTAGGTCCCATTGTCTTAGGCAGATAGGCTGCTTACAGTCCTTGGCGTTGAGTCGTGTTGGCACTCATATACGTCTTAGTTTGTTATCCCTTCGCTGGTGTTTTTGGAAGTCTGAAGATTGTTGTTCAAATTGGATTATTCCTTCTATTGAACAATCTCTGTTACATTTCTCTGGGTGCGGTGTTGGGTGTTTACTCGAAAAGAGTTCCACAGGGTATGATTGCATCCACCATTTTCTCACAGACGTCACTAGTCGCGGCAGGATTTTACACGAAGCTGCCACCAGCGTTGGATTGGATTCGTTACATCGAACATAAGTCCATTTTATTGGACATTCCTGGGGATTTTGAAGAGTTGCTTCAATTGGAATGACACGCTTGAAAGAAGTGTTTTAAGGGAAGCTCAGTAGTTGGGGGAGGGGCTGGCGGATGCGAGCTGCGAGCGGGCTGGGACTACATGGGGAGCGGCTTGCAATTTTTGTGCAGAGTTACAGGGCAATTTCGACATTTTGCCCCAAGAACCCCCCCAAGACAAATCAGTTGGGTACCAGATCTACATTTTGTGTTCAATTTTGAGATACAAACACCTGAATTGGTGATACTTGTTATGCAAAACGGGGTCGATGCCCTCTCGGTGCCCTAAAAGTGAATCTGGACGATCTGATGAATCTCATAATTATTTTTTCTTTGCATCGTCATTCGCCATACACTGTTTGTTCTTTAGATTCATGTAGCATGCCTCCTCAATAAATGACGATAGCAAACACCTACGCCCGTGAAATACCGATGTTTCCTCTTAAACAACTGATTTTGTTCGCTTCATATCTTCAGCTCTCGTTTTCATTCACTACTACTATTAGAATTAGAAACACGCACATTATGTCGCCACAGACGACCTATCGACGTAGCAGCAGCAGCAGCGCAAACGAGGACGATGACAGCAATATCAATCTACCGGCCTACACATTCGGCTTACTTACCGATATACAACATGCGCCCATTCCAGACGGACATTCCTACACTGGAAATGCACGGTATTATCGGCATGCTATAGAAGCAGCTGCATATGCTGCACAGCATTTTCAAGAAGAACGTGTCGATTGTGTTGTGAATTTAGGCGACATAATTGATGGCAAGTGTGCCGATGTGCAGCGCTGGGGTGGGGAGGTTGATATTCCTACTGATTCTGCGGAGGAACAAACCAACATTGATGGAGCTAGGATTAGCGTTGGCCATGATGCCATCGATAACGTGTTGCAATCTCTGAGTGTCTACAGAGGTAGGATACTTCACACTTATGGAAATCACGAACTATACAATTTATCAAGAGATAAACTTATGGAAAAGCTGAAAATACCATTTACAATGGAAGATACTGGTGATTTGGTTGGATACTACACATATTTAATTGAGAATAGCAACCAGAAGGATGTGGAAAAAATATCATCGTCATCACCATCTATGAAACTTCGCGCATTAGTCCTTGATACATACGATCTCTGCCTGTTAGATCGATGCCCCGACTCATCTCATAAACGGCACCGTGCACACGAAATTTTATCTGCCAACAATCACAATTATCCACATGAGGAAAACTCACCAGAGGGATTGGAAGGTGTTGCCAGACGATTCGTCGCATTTAATGGTGGGATTGATGAGCCCCAATTAGAATGGTTGCATCAAACTCTTCAAATGGCAAGGGAGAATGAGGAAAAGGTGATTATCTTTTCCCATCAGCCAATCCATCCTGGATCAACCTGGCCCACATGCCTCGTTTGGAATTACGATGAAGTATTGGATATATTACGCTCGTACAAGGATGTCATCATTGCATCCTTTTCAGGACATGCTCATAAAGGTGGGTATATTCGTGATGAAGAGAGTGGGATACATTTTCGTTCAGTTGAGGCAGTTTTGGAAAGCTCGCCGCCTATTCGGACGTATGCCATTGTAGACGTGTTTGAAAACAAGTTGGTGATTCGAGGTGAAGGAGATTGCGTCTCGGATGTTTATGATTTGGACCATATGAAAAAGTGAATTTAAATCTATGATTTACTCAAGTATTATAGTATGAAAGAGTATGTCTACACCTTGACATTAAGAACTGTCCCAACTCGAACTCAAGCACCAGTCGGGACAAGAAACTTTGTTCCATTGGGAAGGTCTATTCTATCTCCCCAATGTGACATCACAAACTCCAACAATCGCATTCCAGCAATAGCATTTCCGTAATTTTCTCTCACAAACTTAAGTGGTGTGTAAGGATTGTCCTTCCCTCTTGTATTATCAAGTATCTTCCTCAATTGCGCTCTAAAGTCATGGATATCATTAAACTCTTCCCCCGTCACTCCTGGCAGCATGTACTTCCATCCACCCATAATATTACGATTCATCAACAATGGCTTGTTCATACTCAATGCCTGCGTGCTCACTCGTGGACTAGCATCACAAATCTGCGGCAGGAACGCCCACCGTGCCTGTGACAAATACGTAAAGAACTGACGCTGATCCAGAAATGTCGTCTGAACAATCTTTCCGTCACAAGAGGATGGTATCGTACACGCCTTGGTATTTGCCTTGTTCTTATTCGCGACTAATACACCCGTCACATTAAATTCATCACTACACATCACTTCTAATGCCTCTCGTACGAATGAGAAGTTTTTATTGTATGATGCCCACCCAACACAATCTGTTTCAACATCTTGATCTCCACCTGAATAGACAAAGTCATAGAGAATCTCTGTATTTTGTAACTGTTGCTGCCGTCCAAAGAGATACGGTTCCTCTAAATTAAAATCCGACTGTGACATTAGTATAGTTGTAACATTTGATGGAAAATGCTCTGCAGGTTGATGCATCATGTGTAAAAATCCCGGAAACATATTCAAATAATAACTAGACTCAAACTTGGCCGAATAGGGGTTGGGAGACGACAAGGGGAAGGATTCAAAGGAAGATATTCCCAAAAATAAAACCTCCTCCTTGTAATAATTGTACAAGTGTTCATCATCTGCATCACGGAATGGTGATCGGACCATGATCACATTGACATACTCTCCATTGTTGGTAACCACAGGTTGAAATGCATACCGTTGAATAATCTTAAAGTAATCAGGGTGAATGTGTGCCAATTTCGAACTTCGTCCGCACGTGTGTGTTTTGTAATCCCATTCACATTCCCCGTTGCACCATGCGGCTCCATTGCCGTTGGGACATTCGGCACAGGTTGGTGCAGAGTGACCTCCGCATCGGACTTCAGTTATTGTGTTGGAAAAGCCGGGGAAGGATGTTTGTTTGTAACTGCGTTTTATCGGTTTGTGATGTGAGTTATTGCTAATGATTTGGGTAGTACTTTTGTTGTCATTTTGTTGGCCAATGTCAGCATTGCCCCCATCACTTGCATTTCGCGGCTTGCCAATACTACGAATAAAATCATTCTCATTTGTAGAAGTGCTGGTCAACTTCAACAGAATTATAATGGATGGTACCACTAGGCAGAAGGATATTGTAAAAAATGCCAGCACAGTCCACCGGTGAAATTGCGCTGTTGTTCTGCTGCTTATACCTGCAGGTGTCGCAGCAGACTTCCTCATCTTCGTTGCGCTGAACCCAAATGTCAGAGGCGTACCGAAGATTGGCGACGATCCTATTCCAGATTTGAATCTCTCTAAAAGTAAGTATTAATCTGATTGATTTGACCTTTTGGAGCTTTGCTTTGTGATTATGTTGGTTCTTTCGCTGTTCGTGACAGTGTCGCCATCACGCAACCTTTTCTCAGTCACATACAGTAGGTCACAGTTGGTCACAGTTGGTCACAGGCGGTCACAGTAGGTCACAGTACCGTCACAGTAGATCACAGTACCGTCACAGTAGGTCACAGTAGGTCACACTACCGTGATGGTCTTACTTTTCACATAGGTCACAGTAGGTCACAGTAGGTCACAGTAGGTTTCAGTACCGTCACAGTACATCACAGTCGTGTTCTCCGCGCGTTGCAGTTGAGTTTAGATTCGTACTTACGCCTTCTTATCTGCATTGGCATTGGCATTGAAACACCATGACGAACACCCGCAACCCCCTCTTCGAGGGCAACTCAAGCGATCGCCCCTCCCTCCTAACAATCTCCTTCGCATCTGACCCCACCGCCAGCCTTGGAGTTCAACTCGCCTCCCACGATAATGGTCTTACCAATGAAATGTTTTTACCGGGCTACGCCTCCGTCGGTGGTGTTCCAAATGATGATGTTACAAAGCCAACTTTGGCAACCAAGTTTGGTGTCAAGGTGGGTGATTATCTAGTTGCGGTGAATGGTGAGGGTTTTCGAAGATTTCCTCCGGACTTTCCGGAAGAAGAATTGGAAGAGTTGGCTCCCCCGGCTGCGGTGGAGGATTTGATCAATTTGTCGTCGATTATTGAGGAAGGACAACAACAACAAGAAGATGATGATGCTGCCGAGAATGATAATACTGAAACGAATGATCACGATGATTTCTCCTACAAACCACCAAGTCCACAAGAACAAGCACGTCAACTCAAAGGACGCGTCATCCACCCGAATTCCTCAAATCCAGGCGAGGTCTATGATCAACTACTTACCAAAATACGTCAAATCAAATCACAACGTGATCCATCCAATCCACTAGTCCTATCATTCGAACGATACATGTGGGATAGTCGGGTACATTCCTGGAGTCGATTCCTATCCGCACGAAAGGGGAATGTACCCGAGGCAATGACAATGATTCAAGGACATGAACGATGGAGAAATGATTTCTTTCCGATTGATTTGACCAATCCAAGTTTACAACAGGTTATGAAGGCACATGCGGTGAGTGAGGTGGATATTGGAGAGAGTGGACATGCGGCGGTGGTATATATTGATTTCGCCAAGTTGCAAATGATGGCGGCGGCGGATTCAGATTTATCGATGGATGTGGTTCAGGCGTTTGTGGTGTATACGGAAACGTTATTGTCGAGAAGTCCAGATCCTCGACGACCAAAGACTAGTCAAATGGTGGATTTGACGGGTGTGAATTTGAAGCAGGGCTTTAAGGTGAACATTTTGAAGAAGTTGTACCGGACTTTTGAACCCAATTACCCCGAAACGCTGGAAAAGATGGTCATGTATCCTGTACCAAAAGCTTTGGTTTCTGTAGTGAATGCTATGCTAAGCTTTGTGAATGAGCATACACGCAAGAAATTTGTTATTACGGATGATTTGTTCGTGGTTTGTAAGGAGTTGGGTTGGAATTTGAAAGAGATTGAGAATTGTGGTGGTGTAAGAAGTTACATGCAGAAACACTTGAAGCACGGTCTATCGTTTGTCTTTGATGATTAAGAGAAAATGATTTACGTTTATCCCTATCTACTGACTTCTTCTTAAAAGAATGGAGACACATTTGTTATTGGAAGTATTTACTAATGAAGAAATAATGCATAATTAATGTTGCATCTTGAGGCTTAATGTCTGGCTAGTCGCCAGAATTGTTGTGTTGTCGCTTTCGCATGAATGAAGATCTTGTATTTGATCTCCCTCCTCCAAGGATCATGTTGATGTACTTCCATTGAGGGTTTGCCTCTACATACAGACCACTAATAGGATCAATCGGCGCGACTGCGTAGAGGATGAGCGTGGGCCCATCCAAAGGCTTGACCTCAATCTCACCCGGCTCGCGTAGATACTTGGCGAAAGAAAGCCGAGTAACTGTTTGGTTTGAATCATTCGCGGTTGTAACTGATGCGTTGACTAATGTTTGGTGATAATCACTCATGAGAAAGTTCAGACTTGGACCGTAATATCCATCCAGTCCCCCTGCAGGGATCTCATATTTTCCCGGATTGACAAAGTATGGCCCACCTTCAACGAAATTATTCTGGCTCCCAGAAGGATTGAGGGCTGAACTTGTTACATTTCCAGCCGATACTGCCACCGCCGATTCTACCCCCGGAATGCCAATAACCGCCTCCCTTCTACCAAACTGTGGATTCCGACCCGCTGTAGAAAAAGCGATGCCGATCCAGCCAGCACTACCGGAATATTCCAGAGACGCACAGAGTAGACCTCCAGTTGGATGATCTCGATAAATGATAGTTTCGTAATAAAGTGTGAGGGCAGTGTCACTGATGAATGGCATTGATCTTGAGAGTGTTTCTGGACATTCATCAAGCATTGTGGGACTAAGCGATGGCGGTTCTGACCGAGTTAACGTTGGTTCCAAGCTTGGACTATCCGAAGCTAAATTGGTGGGCGAGATTGATGGAGTTGATGTTGGATGAGATGAAGACGTAGGTGTTGAAGATGGGCCATCCGAAGCAGTTCGTGTAGGACTAGGACTCGATGACGGATGATTCGAAGCCACTGCTGGTATCTGAGAAACTTTTGTGCCCAGCCCACCATCTGTAGAAAATTGTTGAGCATCGACGCTTGAGGTAGGTGTGCTTGATGACGATGGCAACGGGCGCAGCATCGTTGTTGCGCTGGAGTCCCCTAATGTTTCTAGGCTGTTTTCGGTTTCCCCCTGAATGTCTACAACGTTCTTATATACAGTTGTATCAGTGTCCTTGTACGCAAAATACTCCATGTGCACAAAGAATCCCACCGCGAATACAGCAGCCAAGCTGAACAGGTAGCAAAAACACATCATAGCCATCATGAATCTTGAAACATAACACCCACGTTTCTTCTTTCTTCTATAGCTTTCTTCGCCGATTTCTTCAGAACCTCTTCTGGGCGGAACGATTTCTTCAGCAGCTTCGCCAACAGCCGCAGCTGCGAGTGGCGAAGGTGGGGGTCTTTTTCTTCTGTTGAGTGCTTTGGACACCGATTGGTTGATTGACTGGTGTAAACGAGAATATCCTGTCGAAGCCATGACGCGACGATTGACACGGCGTCTCCGAGACGTATCCCCCGCCTCAAACTGAACTGTTTCTCTCTGTGAGTTGGGATCAGTTCTGTCGTTCTTTATTTTCACGGGCATACTGTGTCGTTTTTTCTTATTCTCGTCCTCCACCTCAGCCGTACGCACAGCCGGCAAGCTATGGCGTGTCCGCGCATGTACTCCTGCTTTAATAGCCGCTTTTCTATTTTCAAGATCTTCCTTTGCATCTGTAGAATCACATGTCTCTACCTCAGGCTTTTTACTCGCTCGTCTCTTTTCAGGTTCATCTGGCTTTTTACTCGTTCTTCTCTTTTCATGTTCATCTGGCTTTTTACTCGTTCTTCTCTTTTCATGTTCATCTGGCTTTTTACTCGGTCTTCTCTTTTCATGTTCATCTGGCTTTTTACTCAGTCTTCTCTTTTCAAGCTCTTCTTCAAAGTCAGTAGGGTCATTATAGTCAGAATCCCACGACATAGACCGCCTTCTGTTCCTCGGTTTGTCATTCATAGCCGCATTTTCAACAGCATTAAGATCACTTCTCATACGGCCAAAAGTATCTGCGTCTAGTGATCGTGATCTTCTCCTCACATTCTCGTCCTCGTTATTTCGAGGCAGTCCTCTCCCTTGTCTTGGTTCATCTTTCATTTGAACAAATAGTGTTTCAACATACTTTCCATCATTTATTCCTGAAATCGACCTTCTTCGGGGAAATAAAGCGTCGTTATCTTGTAGTGATCCGGCAAGAATACTTCGACTGCTAGTCTCGTTAACCGAACTTCTTCTCAACATTTGAGGTCTGTTATTTTGAACTGATGGTCTTCTCTGAACCGATGGCCTCCTTTCAAGTGGATGAACAGATGGAACAGATGGTCGTCTTTGAAGTGATGGCCGCCTTTCAAGCGACGGATGAACAGATGGAATTGGTGGTCTCCTTTGAACAGATGATGGCCTTTTCTGGAGAGATGGTCTTCGTGTAGGCAATTTCCTTACTGGGGAAAAACTCTTCGATTTCCTCCGTTCTGCCTTTACAAACGTCTGCTTGGCGGATGATGGATCATCGTAGACAAAATCAATTGAGGAATCAGAACCTGATGACATCGATCTCCTCCTGCTAGTTATATTGCTTTTTGATAATCGTTTGGGACGGTCCAGCTCTGTCTGTGATTGGTGGTAAAGCTCGGATGATATATTACTTTGAGACAGTCGTTTGGGCCGCTTTAACTCTGCCCCTCGTTGGGGCGGAGGGGATTTAACTTCTTGCAATTTTGGTTTTTGAGTCCATGGCGGTGATACTGGTTCTGTTTCCTGCTTCTGTGAACTTGTTGCTCGCCCCTTATACAACTTTTCTTTCCCCCGCCCACGACGGGAGGATGATCCTTTACGTGAAAGTTGATATTTTTTAGGCTGCTGCAAGAGAGCTGAGGAGTCCTTTGCATCTCCCGAAGAATGAGAAAAGTCGGAAAGACCTAGGAGGTCAGCCGTGTCGCCAGATTCATCCGCCATCTTTTCAGTTGGGGGAGACTATATAGTACTTATTGTTCTCGCGATGACTTCATAAGTATAGTGTGCAAGTAAGCTATCCTAATAAGTATCGTTACTGATCGTATCGTACTGATCGTATTATCGTTCCCATGGCAGCGGCCTTGTCCACCCTTCCACATCCACGCAGCGCACAAAAGGAGCGCGAAAGGGGAACCGTGAACCGGCAACCAAGTTCTTGGCTTGGGCCGGGCGCTCATTGAAGTTAGTCGTAATATACTTACTTACTTTCCTGTTCAATGTACAATAAGTATGTAAGTAATTACCAAAGTAAAACTCTCTATTGAAGATTGAGGTGTGTCACTGGTCACTGGGAGGTCACTGGGACTCTGTCAAGTCGAGAAAGAGAAGGAGGCAAGCCTCTCAATCTAACAAATATACAGTCGTCGTACAGATAGATTGACACCCTGTGTTCTGGAGCGTCCAGTCAAT
>JALLBH010000475.1:0-28819 GCA_036940005.1 Skeletonema menzelii
GAAATTTTAAAACGTGGGGAAACCGACTGGGCGTGCCCCCGTTAAAAGGGTCTATTATTTTTTATTTTTCATTTTGTCGATTGTCAACTGCTGCATCGATGTACCATAGTGCCATAAGACTTCCTTCACTTGCACCAATAAATCCTCCTACTGATCTCTTCCTCTCGTCCAGAAATTGTAGCGGCTGACGCTATCATCTTAGTATCATCATGAGTCTCCCACCACGAGGTCAACACAATGAGCAACAACAAGCGTTTTTGCGACAGGCCACAATCCTACGCAAGAATTTAAATGAATGGGAGGCAACGATTTGCTCTGCACAGGGAGAGGATTGGCCGTCAATGTTAGGGAGGCTGAATGCAGCATTTGTGAGTATTATTTCTCTGCGTTTACGTTAACCAGTCTTCACTGTATCCTTCCTCAAACATTTTTTTGAAATGAAATTGCACAATAATCATATTCTATTATATTGATAACATTTCAACTCAGAATCAAGCTGGTAATTTAGATGCTGGAATAGAAGACGCATCTGAACATTTCGTTTACGTTCCAAAAAAATGCACAATGAACGCACAGGATATGGCCTTCTTTCTATCGACTCGTTTGGCTACGGCTGCTGGCGGAGACAATAATAATGTGAAGAAGAACAACAATAGCACCCCGGGAGGTGCACATGAGGATGGAAGCTCAAGTTCTTCGTCATCTAAGCGACAATATTATGGAGGTGAAGCGCCAGCGAAACGTTTGAGACTGTATGAATCGCAAATTGATGAACTTGCATCAGAGTTTGAAAATGGAATAGTACGGTTCTAATAGAGTGATGGGTTTCATTAGGCATTAGGCGCTCCAGACGATATCACTGCGCATGAGATGTCTCTCTCATTAGCAAGTGTTGCAGTTATAAGAAAGAAGCCATTGCGATGGTGTTGTTGAATGCTGAATAAAGGAAGATCTGAATAAATGAAAGATCTTCAATTGGTGCCTGATGAGAAGGCTCGACGCTGTATGTATGTTTTGCAGTTTTCAATCGTACCCGCTAAATGCTGTACATCACATTATGAGCAAGTTTAGTTGTATTTATTGAAGAAAATGCTCATTTTTGGCTGGCTAGATGAGGTATGATATTTCGATCAACTCTGTGAGCAGGTACCTTATGTACATCTTCTACGGCTTTTTTGCCGTGACACTTGACACTACTCCTTGTGCATCAATATCACGTGATGGATGGAAATAGGGTAATTTAATTCTATAATTTAATTCTACTGATGGGGAGCTTAAGTACAACTGATCGTGGATGGATGCTTCATTGACACTCCTCGCTCAGCATACCTCGAGATGTAGGTATGTAGGTATGGTAGCCACAGCGGGTTCCACGTAGATAGGTTGGTTGGTTCAGACATACCTACATACTTATGTGTGGAGGGTTGGTTCCTGGTTGGTTCAGGGTTGGTTCGTCGATTATCGGAGATTTCTTTCCAAAATTACACCACTTAAAGCATTAAGCATAGGCGTAGTCGATAGTTGTGGACAAGAAATAAGAAAAGAGCATCATACCATGAATACTAAGCATAATGTTCTGCTTGCTCTCTCGGTAGTGTCAGCAACAGCGTTTGTGGCTGATAATTGTGGCTATCATTCTCCATTATTGTCATCTCGTACCACCACCGAAACTTGCTTGCGCATGTCATCAGTCGGTGGCGAAGACAATAGAGATGGCAACGATCCAAATGATGACAACCCATTGAGCGAGTGGATGTCAAGAAAAGAGACAGAGAATCTTAGAAGAGCGAGAGAACAAATTGCTGAGGGTCGATTACCTATCTCATACGGTGCTATGAATATGAATGATGAAAGTGATGACAAAAAAGCTGAAAACGGAAGCAGAGATTCCTCGGGCATGGGACAGTTTGGCCCTTTATCAACAAACAACAACACATCTGGAGATGCTATCGATATTCCTTCATCGTCATCATCATCGCTTGCTCGTGGCAAACCAAATCCTTACCTCAATGTAGTGTCACGCCTTTCTCCGTCAGATCTTATTGCTCGGTTTACTGCCACTGCATCTCCACGCGTGCAAGATGCAGTTCGCACAACAATCCTAGGGCTCATTGGCGGACTGCCTCAAATGGCATTTGAAACGAAAACTGTGGCAACTGGGGAGCGTTTGGCCTCATTAATGTTTCAATTGCAAATGACAGGTAAGTACTTTTTCAACTTTCCGTCCTAGAAAGGCGATATGCAGTACTTTCTTACACCAAACATCCGCTCTGCGGTTTCAATTCAAATAATAGGTTACATGTTTGCAAATGCTGAGTATAGAGCAAGTTTGAGCCAGAGTTTGGGAGGTTCCAATAAACTGATGCTCAACGGAGAAAGTAGCCAAAACAGCAAGGCATGGTTGGATGGGAAACGCATCGACGGGAAGATTAAAGTGCGCTATGGTGCAAGTGTTGGTGATGGCTCTGAGTCATCCATTGATGATGACAGTGACAGTCCTTCTCCGTCGTCATTTGGAATGGAAGTTGAAGTTGATGCTGAAGCCTACATGGCAGAGCTTCGTGGTGAAGTCTCTCGTCTACGCGAGGAATTGGATGCAACAAAACAAGCAAAGGAGGAAGAGGTCCGTAAAGATTTACTGGCTTACATCCGGACGTTACCAAAGCAAGAGCTCAGTCAGTTAACAGGAACAATGAGTCCAGAAGTTTTGGAAGCAATGAAAGGATTGGTCACCGCAGTTCTAGCTGGAATAGGTGGGGATGAGTTAGAAGAACTTGCTGGTATAGATGATGGAAATAAAATTGGTCCCAATACTGTCACAGAACAAAGTGGAGAAGCGCTTGCTCAACTTTGCATGTGGCAATTGGTTGTCGGGTTCAATTTGAGAGAGCTGGAGGTTCGTGAAGAATTTCGAGCATCAATGAAGATGATCACTGGAAGCGCGAACAAGAACTCTGACGAAGCAGGCGGAACTGCTGATTTTGAATAACTTTCCTTTAGTTGTATGTGTTGCCGTCACTGACATCTTACGCCCAACTTGATATGCTTACAGGAGAAATCTGTTCATTGTTAGGACATGATATTTGGCTTCCCGTCTTTGACTTTGATAAGACGAGATGAGATTGCAGCTTTGTTTCTCGTATTGTTGATCCTGATAGCATGTGCCGCTCTACTTCCCTGACTTCCTCCAAATCAAAATTGAGCATTGATGATAGCTGGGACCAAAACTCTTCTTGCTCTGCAGGGGTGACATCAGACTCGACAAGAGCTGCTCCCAAAGAAGCTATTCCAACGGATGCTTTCTTGCAGCTTGCGAAGTATACATCTAATGTAGCAAGATCTATCTGCTTCTGTGCAATTTCTAAAATACAATCAATTGTTTTTGGATCAAATGAGTCTGATTGTAAAAGCAGACATTGTCGGACAAAGTCCAAGGGGGTCGTTTGGCAAACGGACCACTGCAAAGCAAATAGTATGTCGTGCTCCATGCTAATGAACTCTGATGCAGTGTAAAAGCTCCGACACAGCTTGACGAGAAAGTTAATTGTCATCTCCACGTCCTCGTGTACTTTAACTGCCATGTAGAGGCAAACTGTAGATGCAAGTTGAAACGTTTGCTTGTTCTCAAGTACCCTCATTGACATGCCTTTCTTGCTCATCAGGTATCTATCTAGAATGTCCATTGCTCTCCACACGCTTTCTCTACTTAGATTAAATGTGTCGACAACGATAAAGCACCAATCCACCATTTTCCTTCTGCAATCTTCGTTCACCTCTTCTGTAAAGTAGTCGCGATGAAATCTCGTTGCTTGATCATCCTTCGCACATATGGCGTGCAGCTGATTTAATATTTCCTCTTTGTGTAGCATGTTTTCGATGTTTGTTTTACTGTGTCAACTCTGTTGTTTGCGAAGAGATAGCAATACTCGAATAGTAGGACGTGGTCTTGGGAGGTTGGGATTTGCTCTTGCTTCTTTTGTGACGTTCTTGCTTGTCGCCATCTTATCGCCGATTTGGGTGCCCGGACAACAAAAATGAAAATGAGGATATCCTCTTCACGAAGAGAAAAGAGGTTAACCCCTCCTGTTGTTGTTCCTAAGTAATTTACACCCATCATTAAATTAGGAATAAGCCTATCCTCAAAAGAGTAATACCTCTATTTATTTAAATATTACTCCTATGGGTTCTGTTTTTATATCTCAGTTTTGTAGAAACGGTTCATCCCCGGGGCCAATCTTTTGTTAATAACCAAGTTAGGGTTAAGGAATCAAAACTGTGTTGAATAGGATGGAATACTATGGAATAAGTACATAGGAGTGTATGTAAAAAAGGAAAGCTGCACTTTCTACAACACGAGGGGTAATTGCTAAAAAGGGTTTTTAGTTTACATACCGTCACCGAACGCTCACCACATTGGACGATAGCTTGGTTGGCAAAGTAGGTAAGTACGTATGTACTTACCTAAGTACATACCTAGCTCCGATAGCTTTTCCCCCTCTTTTTTTATGTCTCATACACAACACTTCTTAACGAGAGCGATGCTTTCGAAGGGCAGTGATATCGTCGGATTGAGCAGAGCCCAACCATTAAACCACGATGAATAATCCAAATAATTTTCCTCCGCATCCCTACCATTCGTCCGAGGAACGCTCCTCGCGTCCTTTCCTTGGTTTGGGACAAAATGCGCTGCCCCCATTCCCGCTGCCTCCAAACCTAGCCCTAGCCAACGTTGGGCCCATCGGGATGCACCCACGCGGAATGCAAATGCAACCCCAATTTGCGTACCCACTTCTGGTCAACAATGTTGCCACTGCTAATCGGCCACATCCGTTCGGTGGCATGGCAAATTATATTTTCACGGGTAGCTTTCAACTTCCTGGATCTGGATTATTCACTAATTCTGCCATTAATTCATCTGGTATCTCGAGAAGTATCATTGAACAACAAGGTGCCGTGAACATGATGTCGACTGCGAGCATGATACCGAAGAAGGTAACGAACTCTCTCCGTCGAGCCAAGGAGCAGGGTGGGCAAACGATGCCGCAGCTTCAAACCTTGACGCAGCCACATGCTCAAAATCTTCCGGATCACTATCGCCAGCAGTCTCAATCGTCGCAGCATCAGCAACTGAACCAACCCCCGAACACGGCATCGTCGTCTCGGTATGACAACATTTTAGAAGAATCTACCGACGACGTCATACCCCTACGCAATTGGATCGAAAAAGAATCTAGTGGAGATTGTAAACCAGATAATGTGCAGAAACAGAGAGGAATGATGCTACGGAGGACTGCAATTGCTTATGGCGTGATCGAGCTGATAAAAGGGGCTAGAACAAGCTCCCACTCTTCAACTTGTGACGAACTTCAAAAAGCATCTAGAATTGATAACTTTTTAGTACGTCTCAGCAAGGGTGAGAAGGAATCGAGGAATGATGACAACGATGGTCAACACTTTGTTGGTAAAATCAAAGGCGTTCAGATGATCAATCCTCCATCGAATCTTCTATTCCTTACACCTTTCGTTTCAGCCGACGAAATGTGTTCGGGGGAGGATGACGACGGCTTGGAACACTTCATTGAAGTTGAGATATTCCCCAGACCACTTGCGAATCAAGCTATCAATACCCTTGAGCAATTGGTAAAAGAGAAGGCATTAATTCATTCTGTCGGTTCTCTTATCCACGAACTATACACTGAAGGCAATCCAATTCTCTTACTTTACGAGTTCCAGAAGGGGAGTGGAGCTAACCCTACCGATGACAGTGATTCTGCTGAGCCACCTTCAAAAAGGATCAAAGAGCATCCACAACAAATGGCTGGAGCCAGTTTCCACTCTTTGTTTCCTCTTTCGCTTAGAGGGAATACGGAAAGTGCTTCTGCGAATGCAACCGAACAGAAAGCAAGTCATCTGCCGTTACTTGAGCTAGGGTTCTCCTCCTCCCTCTCTACATTAGTCAGTGAATTGCTTGGTTGCAAATGTACTTTGGACGCAGCCTCCAAAGATCTGCGTCTGCTCCTTCTTGATCCCGATTCTTTCCTTGTCGACCGATATTTCAAGCCTGCCCCTGATGGGAAGGTCTCTCTTCGGATACGAAAGAACAAGCTTTATGGAAGAGACTCGGAGAGGTCCCTAATTACAAGCACATTCTGTCGCGTAAGGACGTCGGGAAAGAGTGAGGCCCTTCTCATTGGTGGCTATTCAGGTTCTGGGAAAACTCGTTTGGTTGAAAATATTCTCAAATATATTGACGGGATATCTTGTCTTGTCTCTTCCCACAAGTCCGACGAGTCCTCTATTCCAGCAATAACTCAAGCTCTGGATCAACTGTGTGCTTCCATAAAGAATAGTTGCTCCGAGGATGAATACCTGAGAATAAATTCTCGATTGATGGAAGCTTTTGGGTCTGATTTTTCTATTCTTGAACAGGTATTGCCAAACACGAAGCTCTTTCATGATACTAAGCGAGCCAAACCTGTCGCCTCAAAGCATCAGGGCAATGAAATCCAAAGCAATAGTGTCAGCTACATTCTTCGGCTTTTCATGCGGGCGGTGTCAAGCCAGGAAAGACCAGTTGTTTTGTTCATAGACGATTTACATTGGTGTGATGCCACGTCGCTGGAAATCGTTTATGATATTGTTTCCGATAAAAAGGGTTCCTCCTGTGTTTATTTTCTAGGGTGTTTCAGGGATAACGAAATTGGCTCTGAACATCCCATCTTCCAGCTCATACAAAATATGAATAGGAACAATGTCCCAGTCCAATTACTTGGGCTTAGTGGTGTGAACAGAAATGAACTAAATTGCATGACTTCCGATGCCCTCTGTATACTTCCTCGTCACTGCAAGGACTTGTCGGATATTGTTCACTCGAAGACAAAAGGCGATCCATATTTTGCACTCGAAATGTTGAGTGCGCTGGTTGATCGTGGTTTACTACAATTTAACTTTCCCAAAAGACGTTGGACTTGGAATCAGGCCGATATCATGTATTTGGACGATACCTCCAATGTATTACATTTACTCAAGGGTAAAATGATGTCGATGCCAACACAAATGCAAACAGCTCTGAAGATTTGTTCTTGCTTTGGAAGTGGTATTGACACACGTTTAGTGAGATGTTTGAGTGATTCTGTAGAGTACAGCGGTCTGAGGGAGGAGTTGGATCGTGCAGTGACAGTAGGTTTTGTAGAGAAAGCTGGGGAATGTTACAAGTTTGTTCACGATAGAGTAAAGGAGGCAGCGTATGACTTGATTGATGAGAAGGACAAGGAAAGATACCACCATCAAGTTGGAATGGTGCTACTTACTTCCTCAAGCGTGGACGACTCGCTTGTCTCAATCATGATAGATCAGATCAACCATGGTGTAGGAGAGTTGATTCAATCCGAAAAGGACCGTGTTGCGATTGCTGAACTGAATTACAAAGCTGGTGTTACAGCAATGACTCATTCTGGATTTGTGAAAGCATTTTCTTATTTTGAGACTGCAAAATCACTCTTACCAGTAAACCACTGGACGAGCCAGTACTACTTCAGCATTCGTCTGTTTTTGTCGTTTTCAAATGCAGCTTTTGCATGTGGTTACGGTGATTTGGCTGATGAAGCTTTGGATGCAATCTTACGAGAAGCAACATGTTTAGAGGACAAACTTGTAAGTAACACTTTGTTTTCCATATGTTATCGTTTTGCTCAAACACTCACAACACTCTTTGCTTCAGGATGCTTATTACTTCACGAATAATTTGCTTTTCCATCGAGGCCAAACAAAGGCTGCCATTACGAAGTGTACTGAGGTTCTATCTGGTCTTGGTGAAACAATCCCAACTAAGGTGGATGCCAATGAGTTAAATGATATGCTGAGGAAAGTGATGATTTTTTTTGCCAGTATTTCTGACGATGAATTGATTCATTTCAAAGAGTGCGACAATCGACTCCACTTCTATCTCATGCAGTTTTATCAGCAACGTGTCTGGTTTGGGTTCTTCGGGGATTCTCCTGCAATGCAGTCTTTTTTGTCATGCAGGTCTGTTGAAATCGCAATTAGGGTTGGATTCTGTAAATACACAGCAGTATCAATTAATTCGGTTGCAGCACTTCTATGTGGAATGTCCAAAGATATATCAACCGGCTATCGGCTAGGGAGAATTTCATTGTCACTGCTGACTCGTTTCAATGCAACGAACCTTATTCCTATTGTTTACTTGGGATTCTATGGGCTGGTTGCATTCAACAGCGAACCGGTTCTGCATTGTGCAGATCAATTACACAGGGGCTTTCAACTCGGAATGAGCGTGGGGGAACCTACGATCGCTTTGATGAATGGGCTCCACTATATACAGAAGTCGTTCGTAGGTGGAAGAAATCTTGTAGCTCTATCAACAGAAATCGATTATCAGTTAGAGTTAATTGAAACGCATGACGATAACAGAGCTAAAAGGTTCATGTCTCTATTTAAAGAGACGCTTCACATGATTATAGACAAAAACGAAGCTAGGATGGATACCACGACGTTGTCTGAAGGAGCAGAGGCACTAGATGAGGCGATGAAAATTGAGGGATTCTCTGAGGTTGTGTTCTTTCATCGGGTGATTCAAAGTTACTGGCTCGGCTACGCAGACAGATGCCATTACTTTGCTCAGAAATCGGCCCGTGGGGACGCTGCCGTTGGGAGGCTGTTGAAGCTCATCGCTTCATTCTACCATGGACTAGCTGCTTTGCAAATACTGAGAAAGAAAAAGAGCAAGGTGGAAATGAAAGAGATTGCACTAGCATCTCTAAAGGCACTCACTTCAGCGAGTGATCTTGCACCTATCAATTTTAAGAACAAGGTGGAACTACTAGAAGCCGAATTGTATCGCACGGAAGTGGTACTACGAGGAAACGAGGAAGATAGTATGCAGGCAAAGAAGATGTACGCCAAGTCCATCTGCTCGGCAGAAGCTGCGAAGTTTGACCACGAAAAGGCTCTTGCGCTTGAATTGGCTGCAAATTTTTTTGAAGAGAAGGGGGAATTTGCCTCCGCACTCCGCAACTTCAGCGAGGCCAAGTTGCATTACACCTTGTGGGGATCAAAAGTGCGTGTAGCGCAGATGGAGGTGGCGATTGCTAGGACAGAGAAAAGTCTCACAAGATAGTAGTCTCAATTCCTCACATCATTCGCCTCTTACATCTATCAAACGTAAATGGATCTAATTTTATCCTTTGAGGTTCTTTGAGCAAACCCTGCTCCAAAGACTACTCCCCCGCGAAACCTGCTTAGACGATTTTTTCATAACTGATGTAGACTTGATAGATTTCATAAACGAGTTGCTAGAGGAATCCATCCGGCTCAGCGTTTGGCTCTCCCCGGCCATAAAGACAACATGATTGAGAGAGAGGCTTTTGCTCGAGCATGTGCTATTTTTCCGTACAAAAGAACTGTTTTGTTTCCCATTTATGAAGGTTGTCTTCCTCTTCCTCCCTGCATGACGGTTTGCAATTAGTGCAACGGACAAACTGCTCTCGTTCGCCAAAAATCTAGAACTCTTGGGAGCGTTTGATTTTTCTTCATTGCTGGATGTTCCCTTTTGCCTCTTCGAAGAATCATTGAGGTCGTTTTCTTTGGTATCTTTGCTTCTATCACCCATCGAGACACTTCCTCGTTTTCTGGACAAAGACGTCTACCAAGAAGAACAATGCCATGTTAGTCTCATCAAAATGACGCAAACAAAAGTTATGATGTAATGGCTTTCTCACCTTCATTGCCTTTAAGTCATTTTGTGTACTTTCGTCTTCGTCAATGAGACGAGATCTTGAAAACTGACTGTCACCTTCATACGCTTCCAAAATTCTATTCATTCTAGCTTTTTTAGCAAACCGTTTCGCAAGACGATCTTGTTCTTTGTCTTCATCGTCGTCCCCATCTTTGTTTTCGCCTGCGATAGAAAACAGTTGATTAAAACAAATGATTAGATACAGGCAGAAAAGGCTTTGCAACAAATAATACACACATATCTCACCTGATCCGTCTTCGTCGTCCTCTTCTTCTTCATCGTCTGAAAAATTTTCTTCGAGAAAGTCATCGTTTTGCTTCTGTAAGAATCGCTCTTTCAGCATCTTATCCAGGAGCGCGGCCTCGTCTTCTTCTTCGTCATCTTCTTTCTTCTCGTACTTTTCTTCGCCTTCGTTATCGCTGTCAAGCTCGTCGTCATTCAACAACCCAAGCTGCTTGGCTTCATCACGATTGTCTGCGCCAACAAGAACATCGAATCTATGCATTCCACGAGCACCACCGACACCACTCGCAATACCACGGTCTCTCCCACCATAACCTTCTCGCATTCTTCTCATGATTTCCTTGTGGCGTTCTTTCTCCTCCTTCGCCTCGAGACGCTTCCTTGCAACCTCGCCGGCCTCCTCATCTCCTTCTCCGTCAGATACATCATCAACCACGTGTTCCAAGTCATCTTCATCGACCTCGGCATCGTCAACATCGTCATCGTCATCGCCTTTCTTCTTTTGGACTGCAAAACCAAAATCCTCAAGACCAACAATGCCTTCTTCCTCTTCCTCTTCTTCTGCCTCGCCTTCAACCAAGCCACCACCCTTTCTCTGCCGCCGCTTCTGCTTTGCAATATCCTCTTTTTCCTTTCTCAGCATTGCCTGCCATGCTGAATTTCTTGGCTTCTTTGGTCCTGATTCTTCGGTCGAGATGTTAAACTCAGATTCTTCTGTGTCTTCAGCCGCATCTTTTGACTCAGTAACTAACTTCGTCACTGCTGCCACACCAGACTCAGCTGTTTCTTCGGTATCATTAGACGCCGTGGGGGTTACAACAGTCTTCCCGGATTCTGACACAGCAATCGTATCAGGGCTCGATGCATTATCCTGGCCTTCCGCAGTCGGTTTTCCCAGAGCATCGATATCGCGGTCGTCATCATCATCATTGCTTTTTGATCCGTCAGCAATAGAGTTGCCATCCGGGTGGTCAGCACCACTAAATTGCAAAACAGTAGTGATATTTTGTTCAACATTGCCATCACCATCAGCTCGATCTACTGTCGCGTCCTCGCTATTGGTTGCTTCCTCCAATTGATTTAGCTCTCGAGCCATCGCCATTTCATCATCTTCCTCATCATAATTCACGGCGTCGCCACTGTCATCAAAACGAAGCTCCTCTTCGACATCATAATTGCCGGCTGCTAAGCCAACATTCTTCACCTCTCGTAGGACCGCCTCTTTCTCCAACAGGAAAATTTGTTTGCGTTTCTTGTCCTCAACATCTTTGCAATCGCGAATGTGATCTTCTTCCGTTTTATACCCCAGTTCTCTAAGATTGAAGAAGAGGCAAAGAAGAACGCGTGAGCATGCGAGAACAAGAGAGTGTTTATCATGTACTGCTTCATACGTACCGTGCTAACCAACGATTGCCCGCTTTGACTTGTTTCTGCCTCAATGCCATCCGAAGAGCCATGCGTGGATTATTTGCAACTGATTTGGACTTCTTCTGAGCTGCGATGGGGCGCCGAACTGCATCCTTGCCGTGATTTGATATTAATGAATCAAAAATTGACTTTGATTTCGATTTGGCCAATGTTGCATTCATTGGAGCTTTGATGGCTGACGGTGTTTCTTCCATAATCTCGAGCTCATCATCTACATCGCCGCCATCATCACTATCATCGTCATCACTGTCATCATCCAGATCAATCATTCCATTTCCATCACCTTCATTATTCCCCCAAGCAAGAGCTGATAGAGGTAAACCTTCCTCCTTCACATCAGCCGTCTTCTCATCGTCCTTGTCCTCCTCAACACCCGAAGTATCATCCTCCTTCAAAAAATCGTTTGAAGTAATACTCTCCAAGCGCCTTTGTCTCAATTTCTCAATCAAACCAACCCTATCCTCTTCGCGTTTGACACGTAGCTCCTCCCTATTCGTATCAAAACGTGCGGCAATGGCCATGGCTCGTTGCCTGTCTTGTTCAGATATTTTAGGGCCCGCATTAGCCTTCTCCTCTTCTGACTTGACCTTGGACTTACTATCGACTGCCCCATCCACGGCATCGTCATTGTGATCATCGGCCAAGTGGCCCATTTCCTCTTGGCGGATACGAGCCTCCTCCATCTGACGAAGACGCCTCTTGGTGGCCTCATCGCGCAAGTGGTTCTTCATTTTTCCTTTTTTGGAGGACCCCTTGCTTCTTCTTTTTGAACGTTTGGAGGAGGAGGATCGTTTTTTGGTACGAGAGCTGTCGGAATAGTCTGATTGGTCAGAGTCTTCACCATCATCAACCACCGAGGTAGACTTCTTCTTTCGTGCCTTCTTGCTGTTTCTTTTCTTTGAGGGAGCTTTCTCTTCATAGTCAGAGGAGCTATCATTTCCACCAGCATCTTCGTCATCTTCGACGTCTAGATCATCATCAACATCTGAATATTCAACGGCCTCCTCTACTTCCATGGTCTTCTTCTTTTTCTTCGCTTTCTTCTTTGACTTCTTTTCTTCCTCATCACTGTCATTGTCATTATCAATATCCACCGTCCCACTAATCAACAATGTCAAACGCTCTTTAATCATTTGCTTCCTCTCTTTTCCAAGTGCCTTCTTGTCTTTAAATCCAAAATGTTCAGCGACATAACTTAGAATGCCACCGACGGTCATGCTGTCCTTATCGGCAGCTTGGAAAAGTTTGTCTACTAGGGTGATGACCTGTTTGTTGGTCGGGTCGGAAGTGGTCGTGGTGGTGGTGGCGGTAAAGGCATCGTCTCTGCCTTCATTGGATGGTTCATGTTCCGCTGGTTGCTGTGATTCCTCTTCAACTTCATCAGTGACCTCAACGTCCTTTGTTTGGATGACCCTGTTCTGTTTCTTGGTCCTGCCCCTTCCTGCAGTTGGAACATGTTCATATTCTTCCATCTCCGTCTCTTCCTCGTCGTTGTCACCACTGCGGTCATCATATGGACGAGTGGCGTCATCATCCTCCAAAAATAAATTGGACGTTTCACCTGCTTCCTCCACGATATCCAAATTATCCAGGAAGTTCCAAGAGTCATCCGCGACATTATTGTCATTGTCCTCTGCAGTACTTGTCCCTCCAGCACTGGTGGCTGCTCCTGCTGATGTACCTTCCTTGTCACTGAGAGTCTCCAAGACGGAGGCGGCATTGTTATTATTACTGCTGCCATATGCTCCACGGCGGCGGCGGCGTTGACGCTGCTGGTGCTCCTGAGGACTTGGAGTGGTGGATCCATCATTATCGTCATAAACGGCATTATTGTGGCGATGGCCCTCCTCGTCGCGACTGTCCTCTGCGGGCGCAGCATTATCAGTATTGTCAGATGCACCATATTTGCGACGTAATTTTTGAAGTTTGGCGTAGGAAGTTTCATACTCCTCGTCTTCTTCATTCTCTACGTTGTCATCGTCAGAAAGTGGGTCATTTGGGGGACTCTCGGCATGCAGAGGAGAGGATGGCTGTGAAGGTGCATGTGTACCGTCGTCATGGTCGTTAGTGATGTCACCGTTGACGACGCTGTCATTGGCGGTGGTAGGTGGGGCAGTGCCACCGCCACCTGATTGATAGTCATCAGAGTCAGTGCTGTTCATCTCCGTATTATCGTCGTCGTCTATTTCTCTCATGGTTTGCAAAGGATTGGAGCATGCAACCGATACAAATTGATCAAAGATCTGAGTTACTACTTATTGTTGATGAGTTGCCTTGTGTTTGTGTGTAAAAAATAATCAAAAAATCAAAACCAGCAAGCGAGCGTGCGCCATTTTTTTGTCATCAGTAGCATTCAGATGGCGATTTTAATACACACACAGGAATCAATAAGCTTTGAATATTGGCGATTGAAGGCTGCTAAGCATGGGATCTAATATGTGATGACGCAGACTATAATCCCGGGACTTGTGGATGTCACATCGTATGTAGGTTTCTCTATTGTTGAAGACAACGAAGAAAGACACTTTTGATCGTGTCAGGCAGCGTCTTAGATTCTGTATGACTGGGGTCACAGTCATAAGTAGGAGAGTCAGCATGATTGAAGGATCTTGATCTTTCGCCCGAAGCCAAGCTACCCCAAGCCATCTGCAATTAGGTAAGTATGTACGACCCCACCAAGAAGTTTGTAACAACTGAGGTAGACACAACATCCCGAGCAACTTGCAATCTTGATTGCCTCCTGTCAATCCTGCCAAACGAAACTAAAGTGTCGTTACCTTCACTGTACTTCCTGAAGCAATCTCATAAGACAGAATTGAAAAGACAAGATGGTGGCTACTACTAATGCCTCCTCAAAGCCATCACCATCGGCCATCCGTGGTAGTAGCACAATGTTTCATCGTTGGGCCGCCGCCGCCGCCGCCGCCGCCGCCCTCCTCCTCGTTATCAATCCTGTTTCCAGTCAAGTTAGCAAGGAACAGTGCGATGATTTATACGCCGCAGATGCCACCGTCTCATCCGGATGCAACAAGACCGCATGTGAATTAAAAGGATACTGTAACATCCACAGCTCCACCTATCTCGAGGGCAAGTGCTGCGTGCACGCAGGGGTCAACGTCAACTTCCTCGCCTTTGAAGAGGCTCCAGAGTGGGGACCACGTCTTGCAGAATTCAAAAAGTGCACTGGGGCAAATGTCCTGCTCACCTATGTCGAGGGGGGAGAGGATAATATGGCCAAGGCACTTCTGGAGGATGTCGGATCCAATGATGATCCTAATTCCGGTCAGGGAATTTATGATGCCTATGTTGTCCAGGGGCCGTGGATTCCGGCTGCACACCTTGGTCTCAAGAATCTAAACGATCTCATCAAGGCATTTCAAGATATTATCCGGTTTGATGATATCAACTCAGCCTCACGTTCGGCGGTCACTTATGGAGGATCGATTAGGGCTCTCCCCGTTGACTCTGACAACATTGCCGCGGCGTATCGACATGATCTTCTGAACAAGTATCAAAAGTGGTACCAAGACACTTTTAATGAACCACTCCTCCCCCCTAATACTATTGAAGAAATGGTTACTATCAGTGAACGTATTAGTGGACAGGATCATGATGGGGATGGCGAACCTGATTGGGGGTTTTGCTTGACTCCGCAGACAAACTACTTTCAAGCATTCTTGGCACCTATCTTCACTGTTAACCAAAAAGATGCTAGTGGGAGTACAGGGCAGAATATTTTCTTTGATACTGACACCTTTGAGCCGTTGATTCATAATGTGAGTGTTTCCTCTTCCTTTAGTTGTGTATTTTTACTTCATTCTTTTCTTAATGACGACTATCTCTGTGAATTTCTGTTCATCAATACAGCCGGGATTTAAAAAAGCAGTTGAATTATACTGGAGATACATTTTGGCATCCAATTGTCAAACTCAAACAAAAGAAGGGGTGAAGTGTGATCGCAAGAGTGCCTTTCCAACTGGAAAATGTTTTGGTGTAATCTCCATGCCCGGGACAATGAACAATTTGCTCAAGGAAGGTGGAAAGTATGCTCCTCCTCCGGAGAATCGTCAAGATCAATACCTTGAAGAGGGTCAGTATTTTGGTCGTCGTATTGTCTTCCCTGGAAGTACTGAGGTGCTCGACTGGGGCGCGAAGGGCTATCCTCTCATGAAGTGTACCGACAATACCTGCCCCAATGCGAGGACAATTGAGGGAAAAGTCATTAACTTCTCTCCCTTTTTCTCTGAGGGTGGAGAGGCATTAGCAATAAACGGAAAGCAGTCGAAAGAAACCGCCGTGAATGCAGCATGGGATTTAATGACGTGGCATTCGACGCTTGAAGTGAATCTCCTCCCACTCGCTGGTACCTACCGCAGATCTCAGACAACGCCTGAGGCAGTGGAAGCACTTGCCAAGGCTTGGAACAACACTGTCATGGCAGATGATCTTAATGCCGTTCTTGTTGAATACTTCAAAGAGCCTTCCGATGGGGGTAACCCGACTCAGGATTTTTTCGTTGTTGGGTTTTCCGACTATAATGAAGCCCTCGATACTTCTCTGCACAAGGAATTCCTCTTGGCGTCTACAGACACAGAATATGGGTTATTTAACTTCGCCGATCCCAACAAAAGTATCAAGGTTGGTACCCCTGAGTTTGAAGAGCGTTATGCTACATTTATTGAGAAACTTCAGCAACGTTACGATGAAGTTAACTCTCGAATGACTGGTGGCGCTCTTCAGCAGCTATACAACTGGAGAGAGGCACTTGATATGGAACCGAAGAAAACAATGCAAGAAATTTGCAGTGACTTACTTGCTGCGGGAGACCATGCCGCCTTTGACCGCCTTGAATGCAATAAGGAAGTCGATCTTGGGGACCTTTGTCAATACATGAAGGAAGAAGTCGAAGCATACCAGCCGGGAGCGTGCGCTGGTCCGAATAACAATGCGAAGATTATCGCTGCTGTGTTCGGTTCTGTAATTGGTGCAATCCTAATTGGGGGACTTGCATACTTAACGTACCGACGATACCAGTCGTACCTCCGCATCAGGAAGGCTCACGACCAGCTGATGGAAGCTACGATCAACGAGTCTATCAGGGCGTTACACCAACTCGATTACCCCCTCCACCTCGTGCGGGGAGACGAATTTGTTTCAGAGGGTAAACTTGTGCGTCATGAAATCTTGCGCAACACACACAAACTGACAGTTCTTGACTCCCTCGCAGATGTTGACGCGTTCATCGCTGCAGGCAAGCATATTGTGTTCTTTTCTCATCAATGGACCTCGTTTACTGTCCCTGATCCTTCCAACAATCAATACGAGGCAATGCGGGTTTCTTTGCGAGAACTGGCGAAGAAAAACGGATGGGATGAAAACCTCAACGATGTATTTGTTTGGGTTGACTACTCCTGCATTCCCCAAGCCAATCCTTCAACTCAAAATTTGGCTATTCGATCCCTTGCCGCGTATGCCTCGTCGGCGACTTACTTCATCATCGTCGCGCCAGACACAAAGCACGCTGATTTGGATGACAATTGTGACATAACGTCTTATCAGCTTCGAATGTGGTGCAGGGCAGAACAGGTCTGTCACTCGATGCGGAACGGTACTGAGGGAATGTACCTTGCTCTTGGGGGTGGGGGTGATTTAGTCCCTGTCAACACTGATTTTTTCCAAGAATCACTTCATGTGTTTGAGGGACAGCTCACCTGCTGCCGCCTAGAGCACAAGGGCATGAGTGCTTGTGATCGCCAGAGCCTCGTGGTCCCACTTCTTGGTCTGTATGGAGAGTTGTATCGGGCCGCTGTTGACGGTGTTAAAGGCGGAGATGCCGAGTCTCTATCTTCTGTCAAAGCCTTCTTAGATGAGATTCAGAAGCATCAGGACTCTGTCTTCCCTCCGACGTTCCAGAGGGTAATGTGGCGCAAGAACAAGAAGGTCACTGAAGAAGTCATGCTTTTTGGTGATCTTATTGAACGCATGAAACACCGCATTGATCACGGTCAGGGATTTTCGTATGAGGAAGACGCCGCTGGAACTGCGTCCACAAAGTCTAATGACGGAAGCTCGTCGTTCATCCGCCATGGCGCTTCCGACTTCTTGCGTCACGGTAGCACCATTAGACATGGGTCCATGGCAAAGAGTAGTAATGTTCAGGTAGAAACTGCTGTGGGTACATTGGAGGATCATATTGAAAAATGAGTTTGCGATAGAATGTGGCACAAAATGGGGAAATAATGTTGGGAAATAAATTTTAAAGATAGGAGTACGATAAATAACTAAGGGAAAGAATAGTATAAAAATGACTAATTTACAACCAAGGCATCCCTTGTCTAAGCAGCCCTATTCACTAGCGCTGACCTCTTCGACGTGACTTCATCGAAGTTATTTGTGTAGTTCAGGTGTATCTTGGGCTCGTGCAGGGTGGCTTGCATGGCATACAAAAATAGAGCTGAATACTCATCGAACAAGGCTGCCCTGTTCCTGATCCCATTCTCTTGTTCACAAACACCAACTACAAGGTGTGAAACTCCTTTGACGACTTTTTCTCTACATCTAAAATGGGAAGACCGATAGGAAGACACGCATATTAATACAGCAAGAGGATCATACATGTTGAGCTTTTGTACCTGTGACCAGACTGATGTTTTAGGCACCTCGGTTGGCAACTCTTCGCCGATGAATGTTTGGTAGAACCATTTTGCATCACAGCGACTAGGAAGTTTTTCTCTTCCGGGATCGTTGGGAGGAAGAACTACCTTTTTCCAAAGCTGGTCGATGCTTTCCTTGCTCTTCTTTCGAATATTGGTTGCTACCATGTGTTCTGTCCTTGCAAGCTCGTCTAGCAATTCTGGACGAACAGGGCACCCATAGGCAGTCCATCTGGACAACGTAACCGTGGGAACACGCAATTTTTGACATGACTCGTACACAAACTTAGCAGCTTCCATATCACAATTGTTATTGTAAGCTGTGTCAGGCAGCAACTTATCATGCGAATCAATCGGGAGTACACCTCCCATAACAACGACCTCCTTGACCTTGGAGATGATCAGTTCTTCGTGATCTTTTATAAGAACAGCAAGATCAGACAAACTAGCCAAGCAGATAATCTGCACTGAATTAGGTTTGGCTTTTCTGAGCACATTGCATGCAAGATTGATGCCACAGTCTTCAATAGTTTCGCTTGATCTTGAATGTACTGCCTTGTATACCTCGAGGTCCTTGGCAGCACCGCCAGAACCTCCGATGCCAACAGGGACATCAGCCATGCCTAAAACATCCAAGGACCCACGTGCGAGATATGCCCGATCTTTCTCAGGAGAGAGAGTGGCGATTACCGCTTTAGGATTTAAGAGATGCTTCTTCCGAAGCGCCGAAAGCAGCACAAGCGCCATCTCATCATCTACATCGCGCCCAATATCTGTGAACACAATAACAGGTGTGCCCATAGAATTGGATGCATCTGGCTCCGGGTGAATTCGAAGTGAGGATAGGTCTTCCACACTGCTGTTATCAGAAAGGCATGAATTACTTCTCTCTGATTCAACTTTAAGTTCGTCAACTTCTGCTCTGCATTTCTCGAGCCGACTCGCTTGTTGACCCTCTTTGAAGTTGAGCTGGTGAATAGCNGTCAACTTCTGCTCTGCATTTCTCGAGCCGACTCGCTTGTTGACCCTCTTTGAAGTTGAGCTGGTGAATAGCAATTGCCCGTTGGTAAACGGTTCGAGCCTTCTTTAAATCTCCAGTCGACCTCAATACATTGCCATAATTCATCAGGTTTGGAATTATGTTGGCATGATTCCGATGGAAGGCGACCTCGCAAATCTCAAGGCATTTCTCGAGACAGTCTCGAGCATCAAACGAGCGCCCGACTGACTGATAACAGGAGGCCAGAATGCTTAATGCATGTGCGTACGCTGGATGTGTAGTCCCAAAAATGGTTTTCCGTATCTCGACAGCATGCAATGCAAGTGGGATGCCCTCCACTCCTCTTCCTAATGCGCAAAGACTCTCTGCGCAATAATTCAGTGACTCAGATACTAAGCCATGAGAGAAGTCAAGGTATCGATACCGTAGCCCAAGTGCACGATGGTGTTGCTGATAGGCTTCATCGTGTCTACGCATGCCAGCAAGAGTGCATCCAAGCTGGGTGTACGAAACTGCAAGCTCTAGTTCAGTACAGGACTTCTCTTCAACAGCGCGTGTTCGTATCTCCAGTGCCTCCCTGTGATGAAGCTCAGCTTGAGGTAAATCGCCTGATTTGCGAAGTGTTTCCGCGTACCCTGCAATGTTTTCAGCCAACCAAAGACTTGATCCTGACTCTTGAATATTCCGAGCAATAGGAACTGCTTTTTCGTACAGTTTTCTAGCACCGTCGTAATTACTCCGAGCTTGAAGAAGAGCAGCCATCGCAGTGAGCACTCGAACGTGTAACTCGTCGTCAACTTCAATGGCAGCGGTGTTTGTTTCAGCTTCATTTAGACATCGTGTGAGTACTGCTTCTGCCTCTCTGTAGCGTGCAAGCTCTCTAAAACAGGTACCGAGATTTATTGTTGGAATCATCCTTGATCGAAAGGTGAGCTGTTCCGTAATTTTTGCTTGGTAGTCAATCGCTTCTTCGTACATTTTTGACGCTTCATTAAAGTTGAAAGCGGCTTTCGCGCGATCACCAGCCTTTATGTATTGCTCGAAGGCAGCTCCCCAATCTTCAGCAAGCGCACAGTGTCGCCCCAAAAGTCGATGAACATCACCTTCTTTCAAAACAAGATCATTCGGATCAATATCGTTTGCCCTGAAAGCATCGACAATCATTCTATGAATAATTTGCCGTTGGTTTGCCATCAGTAGAGATTTTACCGCTTCATACACAGCCTGCTGTTTCCATCGAAAATGGGTTCCTGTGTGCTCAAAGCAACCATATTTTTCTGATAATTCCTCAATCTTTGGAATCAAATCTAATTCTTGATTAAGTGCACGGTAAAGATCACTATCGAAACTATATCCAATACAACTTGCGATTTTCAAAGCATCCCAAAGAGGTGGAGATAGATGATTGAACGGCGCTAGAACAATGTTGCTCAACTCTCGTGGAATGGCTTCAGTCACATCATCAGACCTTTCATCCAGCATCTTCAGCGTCATCTTTTTCGAGCCATCAACAAACTCGATTAAATTCTTTTCGTGCGCCCATCTCGCGACACTCTCAATAAAGAGGGGGCAGCCGTTAGCTCTGTCATGCACAACATCAATCAACCTTTGGTCTATACCGACCTCAGTGCCCTCTATCCGTAGCAGAAAGCGGAGGTATTGTTCTGTTTCGCTCTTTTCAAATGGAGCCAGCTTAACTTGAACAGCGTTTCGTCTAAGATTTGACGCGGCAGACGTGATTGTGGGAGAATTCCGTGACGAGACTATGATCATAATTGTTGGGCATTCTTCTCTTGCTCTCTTCATGATTTCTGCTAGAAGGCTCCATGATGATGGATCGATGTCACCATCTCCTTCCAATATGATGATTACCGGGTTTAATAATTTCAGAATCTTCATCATTGAGTCAACAATACTTCTTGTCCTCGCGTTCGGATTCATACCACTCAAAAGACTAAGAAGCTGTGCATCAGCAACCTGTGGTACAATGCTCCCAATATTCACTCGATCTGTTTTCTTGAAAACATTTTCCTCGACAAGATAGTCGGCAGCTGCCGCTTCGCTATCAAAGTCCTCACCACGTAAATTAGATGCAACTTTAATCATAGCCTCTGCAACTATTTGGCGAAGTGGAAAGAACGACGTGAAGGAATCAAGTGAAGTTCTGAACGATTTCAATACAGTGAATCCGTCAGAGGTAGCTTCAGCTGCAACCTCATCGATGAGTCTTGACTTGCCAAGGAATGGTCCTCCCGACACAAATGCAATGGAAGGTTCACCACCAGCAGCTTGATCTTTTACATTTTTGAGAGAATTCATGGCAGCTTGCCGCGATTGCATGAGCACAAATGGTTGCTGTGTTGTGGCAATTTTTACGCTTTGACGATCTAACCGTGTCAGCGGTATGTAAGCATGAAAGAACCCATCTTTTCCTTTCACTTGGATCTTCTCGGACTTTTCGAAGTGGATGAAATCGTTGGACCGTGAAAAAATACGCTTAGACACAAGGGTGCCTCTATTAGGAGCTTTCGACATTAGCCTAGCTGCCATATTAACTTCAGGTCCCATTACGACGTAATCCGATCTCGTTTCCGGACCAACGTCTCCACAGAAACATTCACCAAACGACACGCCGAGAGAGAAACGATTCAGTGTTAGGTCTTTGAGTGCATTTTCCATACGCATCGCGCTTACTGTGGCATCAAAACACGGATTGACTTCATGACTGTGTGCCCCAAAGACTGATATAAAAACGCAGCCCTTGTCGTCGAAGAGCATGTCCCTAACAGCACCATTGCATGAATGTGTTATACGAGATAGAATCTTGAATGCCTCGTTCATCAGTTGGAGCAATGAGGAGTCTCTCGGATCAATATCATCTAAATCATGCAACCCCACAAAAACAATTGCTACGGGACGCAACTCGTTCAGCAGCATTGACATAGCATTCTGTGAACCTTGATCTAACCTTCTTGCTGCAAGCGTCCCTAAAAAAGCCCTAGCATAAGCATTCACTCCAAATCCGCCGACAGCATCCACCGATGTCTCTGCTTCTGACAACAACGCGCTGTCTCGAGGAGAAACATGGTTTCTTACGACCTCTTCGTCTTCATCAGTGCCATTGTTAGCCTTTTCAGCGAGGAAAAGTATCCCCTCCTGTTCTGTAATAGGAAGCTGCTCACCGTCAACGTAAACTTCGCCTTGCCCAGCCTTATTCAGTAAATTTCCAGTTTGCTTCAACGGATGACCTGATACCACAAATGCGCAATTCCCAGGCTTTTTCGACAGCGTCCCTAAGAAGAAGCATCTGATCATACCATGAGCTGACCCCCCATGGATTGAAAACTCCTGATCCGACGCAAGTTTCCCCAGTACGGACAAACAACAGTCCTTCACGCGTTTTTTTGTTTTGCGCTCAAGACTAATTAAAAGTTCTCCCGTTGATTCGTCTTTAACGTCTTCCTCGTCGTCCTTTTCTTCAAACAAACATATAAGAGCATCTCCTGCGAACATTAAAACATCCCCCCAATACCTATGCACTTGCTTTACCATCATTGATAATGTCGAATTGACTCTATCAGCAAATTCGGCAGCACCGTCACTAGATCCTAATTCCGACCGTAGTCGCTCACCCAAAGCTGTAAAACCAGATAAATCGAGTATCAAAATCGAACCACGTATGTCTTGGTAGTGAGGTAAATAATCAGGACGTTGAAGCCGCAAACGAAGATCTATAGATGCTAGACGGGCATTTCCAAGCAGACTCCCACGTCTCACTTCACGTTGTGCATATACATCTCTTAAAATTTTTGGTAAATATCTCATTGCGTTTGGATCCATTAACTCGTCCATGCCATCATTGTCCTCGGTGACAGTCGATGAGCGTCTAATTGAAATAACATCTTGTATGGTCATCCGTCGTCGTCGTAGATTTTGTACGGAGACAGAAGAAGAATCTATATTCTGATCACCGCTAGGGCTATCAAACAGCGAATCCAAAGCATTATTTTGGGGTAGACTGGTCTTCATCTGCACATGATGCTGTAGCCTATTAGTATTTCGCCTTCTTCCTCCGTTGCCTGCTTTATTAGGCGAGAGTGATCGTCGTTGGGACAGTTGAGGTTTGCCGTACTCCGATCCCCTCCACAACGAGGAATCATTTTTCCGAACGACGAAAGACGAGTTGATGGATGGGCCAAGATTATTCAGTTGATCGAGAGAAGGTGTCGACGTGGATTTTGAGAGGGAGAAGAGTTGGTCACGCCTCTTACTTCTTCCCCGACGTTGTGAGGATTCAGACGCTGATGTGTCGATTGAATTTTGTGAAAGATAATTATTGTTCGATGTACTCTCTGGCTTCTTCTTTGGTTGAAACACATCGCGATGTACGTCTGCAACGGTTTTTAGCATACTTTCCTCATTTACATCATCTGCATTTACATGGGGAACATTCGTTTCCCCGACGTCGCTTTCATCATCACTGACTCCTAAATCAACGCCCGGGAAATAATTGGAAGATATTATGGAGTTGACAAATTTAAGGCCTGTCACCTCCTTAGCAGAAGAACTTTCGTGCTCGTGCGCCATATGTTCCTTTGCCTTGTGCAGCCAGTCATCATCAATATTATTTTTTCTCAGCCCATTTTGGGCTTTCGTCTTCCTTTGATCTCGACTTTCGGATCCATTCTTGTGGGTTTCCTCCTCATTCATCATCAGTTCGATTGCTTCGTTGTTAATCCACGAACCACTTGTACTGCCACTCCTTGCTTTAGCTGAGGCTGAGTGTTGTCGCTTCTCTCCATAATCTGACGGCATGTCTGTTTCCCAACTCCCTTTTTCATGACAAGAATTCCCCTTACTAACCCTCCTCAACATTCGACTTTAAATTGCTAATAATTGACGGCTTACTTCTATGTCCTCTATTTTTCAGTGAGTAGGAACTTGTCGGTTCATCTATGATACTGCTAGATGATAGACCTGGATGCGCAGCGGGTCCAACCTTCATCCCTTGTTTAGCAGGAAGAAGGAAGAAGCCGACAGGCGCACCCCCGCGACAAAGTGATTGTAGCCGCGAGCCACGACGCGCTTTTGGACTTCAATGACCCCGTAGGGTCCCGGTGGACGGGACAGTGTCCTAAAACTAGTTACTTACCTTCCTTCAATATATAGTCACGAGTGACACTCAAGTTGCCTAAACTAGCCGAAAGATTTATCTAAAATAGATTTTGAAAGGCCTGAAGGCTGAAGGCGAGGTTGAGTAAAAAGAGAGAGAGAATACTTAGAGTACATACCATACAATATAGGAGTACGTACGATTCGTACCATATGTACGATTATTTTAGTATGTACATAAGTACTCTCTCAGATAAGTAAGTATGGTATTCCTATGTAGCACGCTACTCGGACGAGAGAGAAAGGTGAAATCGAAAAGAGCAAGCGTGAAGAAGTAAGTATGGTATTGTATTTACCATCCATCTTATCTATCGTAAGTATTTACCATACCTCTTATTTATTATTTATCTACCATTCTTCACTTCGTAATAATTGCCTCTCTAGAGAGAGAGAGACCGGCTTCACCTAGAGAGAGGTTGCAGAGGGCAGAGGTGGAAGTTCTTCGGCGGCGTGGGCGCAGCGTCTTAAGGTTGAATAATACATAATACTTATCTTCTAGACATCACTAATAAGCAAGTTGGGTGCAGAGAAAGACTCACAAACTAAATATAATGCGCCGCAGAGCTGCAGGGGAGCATTCCCAAGAGCAGGACCTCCCGCCCATTGACTTGGATACGTCGGCGTCAGAGCTTCAACTACACATATTCAAACAATCATGGAAAAATGTTAGTGCACGGCAACCGATAGGATCAATTGAAAATCCACCACACGTCGAGACTTTGACTGATTTTGCATCAGCAATACTAGAAAGAAGGCTGACAGATGTCGTGAGGTATAGGAGGGAATCAAAACTTGCCGATAAATCACCGGTTTCATCCACGTCTTCTGTCGATGGCGGGGGAACCAACCTGAGCAATGGGATCAGTAAGAGTGTTCAAGGGGGAGAAACAAACCTCAAAAAATCAACTTCACCCGCACAGCATGATAATGATCGTATCCTGCTAACATCAAGATGTAGATCTCAACTTCGCAAATTTGTGAAACACATTGCGTCCATGTACCATGAAAATTATTATCACGGCTTAGAACATGCCGTCCATGTGACCATGGGCGCAAACAAGCTTTTGGACATGCTTCATGACGGGTCAGTGGAGTTTTTAGATAGTTCCAATGAAGACTTCATGGCAAGCGAGCCGTATTTAAAGGCCCATCAATCAGAAGATGATACGGATTCATTAATTCCGAACGGAAGCAAATTTTCTTCATCAGAGAGGGGGACGGCATCGAAACCGTCATCAACATTACCCCCCAGTACAGCTCAACACAACCAGGTTAATTCAGATACCTTTGCCAAATTTGCGTTTGTATTCGCCGCTTTCATCCATGATGTTGATCATCAAGGCGTGCCAAATGCGAGACTGGTTGAGGAGGATGACCCTATATGCAACACGTATGGGCGAATATCCGTGGCAGAGAAACATTCCATCAAAGTTGCATTCCGTACACTGAACGAAAGTGACTACGATGAATTTAGATCAACAGTCTACGAAACGAATGAGGATAAACTTCGGTTACATAGAATCATCCACTCACTCGTCTTAAGCACTGACATTGCGAGCCCAGAACGAATGCGAGAAACAAAAAAGAGATGGCACGAGGCATTCTCCCGGCCTGACCCAGACCATGGCTCTATTGCTTTCAGCAGGCTGTCTTTGGCAGGGAAAAACGCAACAACGAAAGAGATTGCGACTGTGCAAGCATCTAAATTGCAATTGGTTTCGTGTGATGTTAATGACACCAGAAGAGAAGGAAAGTACGAAGCCCGCGGGGAACTGTTGATGAAGCGAAACTCGATGACAACACGAACGCTGCAAATGGAGGGGGGACAAACTATTGAGTACTTTGTCTCAAGCAGTAATAAAGACGATATTAAGGCTGCCCTACGGCATAGCGTCATGTTGGAAACAATGCTCAATATTGCGGATGTATCCCACGCAATGCAATCATGGGAGCTATTTTGTTTTTGGAACAGAAAGCTTTACGAAGAATTATACAGTGCGTTCAAAGCGGGCCGGAGTGATAACGATCCATCATCTGGGTGGTACGAAAATGAATTGAATTTTTTCAGAGGGTACATAATACCACTGTCAGAAAAGATGCATAAAAGCGGCATGTTTGGAGAACGCGGCGACGAGTGGACAAAAAACGCAACAAGAATACGAGATCGTTGGAAAAGGGAAGGAAAGCGAGTATCAAAAGAGATGATCAATGCTGCGAGAAAGGATTTTGAGTAGTTTTCAACTTCATCATTTAACAGTTAAGGAGGAGATTCTTTCTTGCCTTTTGCGTACCATATGCGCGCTCATTTCTTATTGGCTGTCGTCAGCGATATCATTTCTACCTTTTCCTCTTTCGCATTAATCTCATCTGACAGATGTAGTTGTTTCCTTGCTTCCATAGCATGCTGAAGTGGTGTAGACGTTTCATCGTCTTGAGAATCTAGAGGAGCGGATACCACTCGTTCATTATCAAAACTTTCACCAATGGGTACAGTAGGTCTCGACTGGTTTGCAGGATTAACAATACCATCGTCGTCATGAGTACATTGATTTGTTGTCATGGCACACTCCCCAACATCAACGCCTCCACCTTCTATATCAGTGGCGTCGGCATTAGATACATCCCGGTTCTCAACATTTTCCTCCTTTTTAATATTCGATTCCACCCTCAGCGGATCGCATGGTCGACAAAGGTTCTCACCAACATATGGACAACCCGCTGCCGTTAGCATCCATTTTCTAATGATCTCCCCTTCTCTCTCAGCTTGTTGAAGTGCAGTAATTCGCCGCCTCTCAAACTCCATTTTTTTTTGTGCCGCGACACGCTTTCGTTGCCCATCTCGAACTATGTATGCGTATGTTGTTAATCCTTCCTTTCGCAGTTTCATATGAAAAACGAATAGCTGGGCAAGTAAAACGACACAAACAAAGTCGACCACGACAAATGCTAAATTGACAATTGCAACAAAAATTCCAGCATTTGCATTAAACCACTGATTGGATCTGTCCAACATAGGTAAGTCACTGGCTTCGATTTTATTCGGTGCAATTGAATATTGGACAAAAAAGGAAATGGTAAGACCAGCCAGTATACTTCCATGTACAACCACAAGAGAGAGAGTGCTCCCCACCGCCCGAACAAAGTAGTCATAATTTGCTTTGCCCACACAGGTATTGAGCCAATGGCAATGATGGTCAAAGGTTCCTACGCACTTGTTGCAAAACTTGCAGTGCATGGATAGTTGGTGTACATCAATTGAACAGACCCAACAAAATTTTGTGTCGTTGTCATCTTTTACACAACTAGCCCGATTGGCTTTATTATTATCGTGGTCGCAATTTGCCCCCTCCTGCTCTTTCAAATGACGCTGCAAGCGCCAATCAATGGGGTCAGTAATACACACCCAATATGCATAGTAAGCAGCAGAAAATCCGCATGCAAAAATGACAATAGTACAAGGAATCGACGCCGCGACGGGGAGGATCGGTGAAGCGAAGAAGAGAAATTGAAGTAATAGCAGCGGGAGAAGTGCCCAAGTTCCAACTTGCATAGGGTTCAGCGGCTTTTCAAAGCCGTTGCGCCTCATGTTAATGCAATGCGTATTGTTTCTTCCAATCACCGCCACCAACACAGGAGTTTCAACCCGAGATAGTTGAAGTTTCAATTGCACCGAAGAGAGTTATTAGTGGAACGGAAACTGTACTGAGAACTGATGAGACCCGTAGATAGTCGAGAGACTAGATAGCTTGTGGAGGTTGGAGAGAGACGTTGGTGAACGCGTTGATGATTTTTTATTTCTTCATCTTTTCCCTTGATGGGACAGAGAGGGACGGTCTCGGTCAAAATGCCCGAGTTAACTACTCCTACTTTTACATATCTACGATACCCACCTACCTACCTACCGTCGCCGGTCGCCGTCGGCGAAGTTGGAGCTTGCCTTCTGTGCCCGCCTGCCTAATCTAGCGAGAGAGCCTGGAGGTTTCCGTATTCCCCGCAAAACCACCTAAATGTCCTTCTCTACATGGTAGACAACACATCACCGGCCACATACTTGTGGTCAACTCGGTCCTGTCTCATACAATCTCAATTCCTGCCCATAATAAAATAGTTCTGTGATGGAGGAACAATATGACTACTACATGATGGAGGGAGATCAAGCACTAGCATCACTGGATTTTCAAGAGGCATCGAAGAACTACAATATGGCCTTACAGTCAGCGCAAGAAGGAACGTTGGCGATGAAGCTACGCCCTAGGACGATTGTGCCTACAATTAATCTGGCAAGGTGCCTTCGCGAACTTGCTCGATATAAAGAGGCCGAAGATGTATTAACCACTTGCATACCGAAAGAAGATAGAGATCCACCTTTAGACACAAGATTGCATGTCCGTGTCCTCAGCACCCTCGCAGAATTATATCAAGCTCAAAGTAAATATGATGCAGCAGCGAAACTCCATGAGAAGGCAGTCGGTTTGGCTAGAGGATGCACCCCTACTCTCGAACTTGCCGGGAGTATTGCAGGGTACGCGGAAACACTTCGCAAATCAGGCGATTTACCTCAAGCTGAGC
>JALLBH010000476.1:0-19489 GCA_036940005.1 Skeletonema menzelii
ACATATACATTTCCATATCCACGTCATCTGTGACCACAATGTACGATTCCCCAATCTACCTTGTATACGATGGCCCCACGAGCGGAATTATACGATACAATTCCACATCTACCGTCCCTGTTTTATAGTAATTAGATTTAGGTGTAGCTAGGTGTTGATGTAGGGACTCTGTACGATATCGGTGTTCTCGTCTCTCGTCCGTGATGTCGCTGTACAGTTGTGGATTTTGTCGACATCGCCGATGTGTTTTTGTGGTTGTGGATCTATCGTGCGAACACCCATGTCGTGACATCGCCGATGTGTTTTTGTGGGTTGTGGATCTATCGTGCGAACACCCATGTCGTGACGCGCGTTTATCGTAAAATGGACAAACTCTAAGTACTGACGCAAACAGTTTCAGTTTGTCGTGGAGGACTTATGTATCCGGCAGGCAGACACGAAAAAGAATAGCCCGTCCACAACCTCTATTCCTAAGCACTCGAGGTAAGAATGTATCTTGTCTTGTGCTTGCCTTGTTGAAGTCGGCAGACCTCTTCTATGCATCCATTTTGACAACATACTTTTATCAACTTCATTCAACTCTCAATATGCACGCTACCTCAGTCACAGCCATATCAAAGAATGCCTCATCTATATCACTACGATACTTAAACTTAAAGCTTAAGCATGGCCGAGTCTATAATTCGCTCGTCAAAAATCATATTTTACATATATGTGTGATGTATTTGTGATTGCGAAAGTTTTAATCAAAACCTCATCTATTATACAGTATAATGATCAATTTCGGAAATGTGTTTTAGAACCTGTTAGAACCCATATTTCGCCACCTTTTTTTATGTGTCTAGCATCATCAATACGAGCCATTTCCGCTGCTAGTGTCCCATTATAGTTGGTAACGATACTATAGAAGTAAATATAATCGGCGCATGCAAACTTCAGATGTATCAGCGATGCACAGCTTCGTATGTGATCTGATGAGAGTCAATTTGAGTGTCAAGGCTCAAGCTCAAGCTATATAGCTTCGTATTTCGTCACCTTTATATGTGTGTAGCATCGTCAATATGAGCCACACCTAGTGGCCCAATATATATGGTAACGAAAGTATAAGTAAATATATACTCGGCGCATGCAAACTTCGTACTTAGCCGCAAGCTATCGTACAGCTTCGTAAAGGACCTGATGAGAGGTCGGCCGGCGGGAGAAGATGGAAAAGGCGAGGAGATGGCCGTCTTACATATACCTCCAAAAGATCGCCAAGATCCCTTTACTTTCTTCAGCTAGCGTTCCTCGAATTCGGTGAATCCAAATGCGGCGCGTTCCCCGCCCCCGCGCAGCGAGCCAAGACACTGCTCATTTATTCCCACACAGCGCTCGATCAATAACGGCCGCACCTCATTGCTGCTTAGCTCCTCCTATTGCTGTTCTCTACTGACCTGCTCACCATGATGTCAACAACTACTTCTTCATCTTCTTCTTCAGTGATGCGTCCCGAAGAAGCGGCCGTCACGCCGTCCCCCACTCCCGCTCCTCCCGATGGTGCACCGCTCGTCTCATCCAGCGCCGCTCAGCCTCAGCCAACTCACACTCACCCACCTCCCGCAGTTGTTGCTGTCGCTCCGCCTCCTCCAACACAGCTGGATGTTACCGTGGATGCTGCTGCGCTCCTTGAAGAAGAAAGTGCTCCTCCTGCTCCACATGCCGTCGCCGTCGGAGCATTATTCTCATCTGAAAGTGTCGCCGCCGATACCGGTAGAAAAGTTGACACCATTTCCAACATTGCTGTCAACACTGCACCTTCCTCTTCTCCTTCTTCTTTGCGACAGCGCTCTCGACGTAGCACGGCCAATTATCATCAAGACTATTCCTCTGAGGGAGTTTTTACTACCGAGGGGGAAGTGGAGGAGGTGGAAGAGACTGCTGTGAATTCGGAGCAAGGCACATTATCCAATCATCTCTCTTCACTCACTGAAAATCATCATCATCATGGCGACAGCATTGTCCTTTCCATGATGAATCCCAACTACAAGTCAATCATGTTCTCCTACTTTCAAAAGTTGGGTGCCACGCCCAAGGAGTTACGTGATGAGGATGAAGAGGAACGAGTGGAGCAGGAGGTGTTTGCATTGTTGAAGAAAGTGGGTGGTGGACGATTTGTCAAGTATATCAATTTTAGATCACCTCAGTTGGGGGTTGTGGAGGTTGATGAGAGGACTGCTCGTGCTAGTGAGTTGTGTGTATTGTGTGTCAAGAAGAGTCCACATTCACGTGTATTGTTTGACTCTCTGTGTGTTGGACACATCATGATTATGCTCATCTCATTCCATGTTTATTCTAACTTGTGCTTCTTTCATTATATTCATCATGACAGAAATACACAGTCATATTTGCAGGAGACTCGAATCTCAATCTCATTGGGCGAAAGACAATCCCATCATTTTATCTCTAAAGGATTCTCATTTGGCGAAAGACAATCCCATCATTCTATCTCTAAAGGATGCACACTATAGACAAATCATGTTTACTGCCTTTCAAAAGTTGGGTGCACATCCTTATAGTAGTAGAGATACGAGTGAAGAGAAGCGGGTGAGGGAAGAGACGTACAATTTGCTCAAGAGTATGGGGAGGAAGTTGATGAAATATCGAGACTATCGAAGGAACAAGGATGAGTTTGTTGAGCTTGATGAGAAGGCTGCGCGGCAGAGTAAGTGAATATGTGTACAGTATACTTTATTTGACGTGTCATTTTTGTCAAATTGTCTTACACTTCAACTTCTTCTGCAGAAATAAGCAACGATATTAGCAGGAGGTTGGAAACTAAGACTCATTGGAGTTGTGTGGATCTTGCTAGTGAACTCCAAGAGAAAGATGCAGACGAAGGTGAGGAGGAGACAATCCTTGGTAGCGATGAGGACGAGGATGTTGGGAGTGACTATGAGGATGACTCCAGATCCTCACTGCCTTTGCAAGCAGCTGGAAAAAATGATGTCATTCTAAGCATGCAGAATGCGAACTATAAAGCAACAATGTTCTCCTTCTTTCGACAAATGGGAGCACATGCTGCCAATGAAAGAGATCAAGATGAAGAGACGAGGGTAAGGAACGAGGCCTACGATTTCTTCAAGGGTTGGGGGGGGAGGATGTTGAAACTTCGTAATCATAGGAAGCCTAAGGAAGGTCTGGTTGAGGTTGATGAGAAGACTGCGAGGAATAGTAAGTATCACATCTCTGAATGTCATATTTAGGCGCCTCTGTTGCTACAAAATCTTACACTGCATTTGTTGTTACAGAAATTGGTTATGATTTTACAAAACGATTAAGTTCATACTCTCATTGGGCAAATCATGGCACTTCCGGTCCTTCCCGAGAAGGTGCGTCGAATATACAATCTGCCACGAAGGAACTGTCTGCTAAGAAGATGACCAACAAAGGAGCAGCAAAGAAGGGGAGCGGTCATAGTAGTCGTCCTGGAGGAGACAAACTTGTTAGCATTCGCAAGTCTGTGACAAAGTATTCTCCTTTGACAGAGAGAATCTCCCCCTATCCACAGAGAAACAAAGCTAGAGTTACTTTCAAAGATGATCTGCAGTACTCTGTGCAAAGTCATTCGGAGCTACACGGTCAAGTTCAAGTAGATGACGAAGTATTGGATGCAGAATCGTCTCTTGTCAATGATGTAGCTATGACAACGCCCCGCTCCAGTTCCAGGGAGTATACATGTGGTGTATGTGGGCAGCCAAAGAAGGGCCACAAATGTACAGGCAATTCGTCCACTGCCACTGCAGCGGTTCAAACTCCAGTGCGATCACGATCCGAGTCTCAGGCTGGGCGGTCTACGAGGTCTCCCAAATTCATTACCCCGACACCATACTCGACTCGAGGACGTCGCAGGCAACAGAACTGTGGACAGTGTGAGAACTGCCAACGAGAAGATGATTGTGGTAAGTGTGCATCGTGCAAGGATAAGGTCAAATTCGGAGGACGCGGTACGAAGAGGAAGAAGTGCGAGGAGAAGCGGTGCCTCTCAATTGAGCCTTCGCTTGCTCAAAGTGCAACTACAGACACGTCCGAAATCACGACTCCCTCCGCAAGAACGAGATCCGGCACAAAGCGCAAATCGGCCGTAGCAGGCAATCTCACGATCATGAATGTGATGGCTGATGAGGATTTAGAGAACAAGGGTCCATCGGGAGAGTGGAGCAATGATGGTCTTGCAGAGTCTCAGATATTGTTCAAGAAGCCAAAATTTGCATCCTTCGAAGAACAGATGCCTTCTTTCGAAGAAATCTCTGCGTCGGAGTTCAATGATCTGATTGACTTGCTTCAGACTTCACCACTTCCCCAGAGAAAGGTTGACACTGAAATGGATTGGCAAGGATTGTATTTGGCTGACCTGAGTCCGGTTCCTATACCAGTAACTAGAGTTGTGAAGCTTGATACTACGAAGCCAATCATCTTAGGACCGAACTCTGCGTGGTCTCAGCGATTGATAATGACAGATGAATTTGCTGCAACTCCTTCCCACACGCTCAAACCTAGGCCCTCCAAGTCGAATCTTCCCGAGATGGAACCTAAAACATCTGATTCCCTACAATTTGACTCGATTATGAGCCCCCCAAGCTTCAACAATGATGAGTATACTCCCATCTTCTCCGATTCCGAACCTAAGAAATCAGCTAAGCTGATTCCTTACTCTCCGATCAAGCTGCTCCCTGAGCAATCGTCGTCCCTCTAAGTGAACCCTCATATTCCGTGTAGGGACTTTAGTGATCCGATATTCTATTTGTATTTGCAACTACAAATACTATGAATGGACGAGCGTCAAAAATGACGATGATTGAATTTCTTTTGTGTCATCGTTCATATCAAAGATCAAACTTCGGTGTTTCTCATATGATCACCTTTATATACTTTTACGTGTTCCATAAATTAGAGATGTTCCATAAATTAGAGATTGGTGCAGCGAAACATATACACATGTCATGGATATATTGTAAATGCAATATTACCTGCAGGATAGCATAACCTCCTCCTCGCAAAAATAGCACGCACTCACTATTTTCATTTCTTTAGGAGAATCATGACAACTGCCAGATGAAAGAGAAGTGAAGTTGCCGAACAAACCTGACGGTATCCTCCTGCACTATCTGTGAGAGATTGATTGTCCTCAGCAATTTCAGCATGCGTCCGAGTCCAGACCTCTTCGTATACACCCCCAAACTCGTCAACCGATAATAATGAGGCATTGGTACCGATGATCAACTTTGAAGCATCTTCCACACTAGTCCACTCAATTGTACCAATTGCTGCAAAAGACTCCGAATTAGTCATCTCTCCAATATCGGTTGTTTCCCATTTGATGTACGGACTAACCTTACTCCCACCATCAACATGCCGTTTTGTGTGACACACACAGACTATCACACACAGTGTCATCACTCTCAACGCTAAACCAACGCCTCAACGCACGAAACGCACATCTATCTCTCAAATATTCTCATCGACTGTGTTGTACCTCGTACCTCTCTGCAAAAGGAAGCACTCATCATCTCATACTCTCGTGTTTCCATTTAGTCTACTTCTACTATGAACCACCCTCAGCAATCCGAAGAGGTTAGTGTGGTACCTCTTTCAACGTTGGTATGCGACGACAGTGATAGTCCAGCTGGATTCCAGGTCATCTGTTGTCCAATCGAGTACGCCCGCTCAGCTTCCGAGGTCAAACCCCTTCCACCATCGACGACGCCACTTGCAGTTGAGGAGGGTGAATCGCCCACCCGCTCTAATAGCAGCATTGACATCTTTCGCGAGCCATCTCGTGAAGCGTCGACAAATGATGGAGAGCAACCCATCCAAATTCAGCCCAGCTCATCTGCAACAACAGGGGGGAAAGGTCTCAAGTCGTCAGGACTTGTTGACGGATTCAAAGAAGGCTTCTCACTCGGATTCAGCGAGGGCAAAACTGGTGTCGCCATCAAACCATCTCGTACTCTTTCTATGCAAAAGAGGTCTTGTGAAGCGTCGACGAATAAAGGAGCAGAGCAAATCATCATTGACGTGCAGCCCAGCTCTTCTGCAAAGATAGGAGAGGAAGAACTCGAGCCAGGACAAGTTGACATTAGTGTCGCCATCAAACCATCTCGTACTCATTCATCTGTGAAGTCTCAACGTGGCATTCAGCAGTCTCAGTCTCAGTCCATGTCCAGTAGTCAGTCTAAGTCATTTGAGTACGTTCAAGGCGGCGACATTGAGTCAGGACAAGTTTACACTGGTGTCGCCATCAGGCCATCTCGTACTCATTCATCTGTGAACTCTCAATGTGGCAATGAACAGAAACAGTCCATGTACGAGACTCAGTCTACGTCATTTGAGCACGTTCAAGGTCATGACGTTGCCACTGGTGTTGCCATCAAGTCGTCTCCTAGTCATTCATCTCATACTCATTCATCTCATTCATCCGTGAAGTCTCAACGTGGTATTGAACAGCCTCAGTCAATTTACAAGGCTCAGTCTAAGTCATTTGCAAAGGTTCAAGATCAAGACAGTGCCACTATTCTTTTTGGGCGCTGTGAAGAGCAAGCTCGTCAATCGATGGGACATTGGAAAAAGGGCGCTACTATTGCATCTATGTGTGTTTGTGTTGGCCTTTGTGCAGTATTGTTTATGGTTGTAACGATGATGGAATCATGAGTAAACTGGGGTGATATTCAAAGGAGATAAAGCTTTGTCGTTCGACTCTGCTTGAATGACTGTCGTGGAGAGTCGACAAGTTAATTTCTCTGTTGCGAACAGCAGTTTTATGCACTTCGGGCGAAATAGAAGAAGGGGTCAGATTTCTTGTGGGCCTGAATATTGAGATTGGTCATGTCGATGCTCATATTGGGCTTACTTTGTCTTCAGGAAACACTCGAGATATGGTGGTGAAAATTGTGGAGGTTGCTGCTGAAGCTGATCTTTTGCCATTGCTGTGTACTTGCACGTTCTTCGTAGCAGAGTTTAGATAGCATGCATTCTAATTATACAGCCACGTACCGGAAGTATAAAGTGGCATGCTCGATTCTAATGTGAATTGAATAAGTTTATTATATTACTGCAAAAGTTAGATTGACTTCAATGCCTTTTCAAGCATCTCTGTTCCTTTGTCAATATCCTCTGATTGAATGTTCAGTGCTGGTGCAAATCTGATAACCTCGTATGTTGAACAGCCTAGAAGAAGTAATCCCTCATCCAAAGCGGCCTGACTAATTTTTGACTTCACCCCAGGGTCTGCCTCTTTCGTGAACTCGAGCCCTGTCATCAATCCCAGTCCTCTTATGTCACCGATCAATCCCTTGGAGACAGCACTTGACTGCATCTTGCGCAAATTATCCCTCAACCTTTCGCCCATCACCCTAGAATTTTCAATCATACCTTCCTCTTGTATAACCTTTTGAGTTTCCACTGCTGCGGCACACGACAATGCATTCCCTGCGTAAGTGCCACCCAGCATTCCCGGGTCGCACGCATCGGCAATTTCACGTCGTGTTGCAACCGCAGAGAGTGGGAAGCCACTAGCTATTCCCTTTGCCATGCACAATAAATCAGGTTGAATGTCCCCATAGTAATTTGAATCACAGGCAAATAATGACCCAGTCCGACCAAAGCCAGTTTGTACCTCATCACAAATCATGAGTGCATCTTTGGAATGTGCAAAGTCACGAACTTGCTTTAGAAATTCGGGCGGTGCTGGACAATACCCACCCTCACCAAGCACAGGTTCAATAATGATAGCGGCTACATCTTCTTCATGGAGAGTATCTTTGTATAATTGTTCGAGTTCATCCATAGCCATCTCAGAGGTAATGCCGTGGTAAGTGAAGGGAAAGGGAGTGACGTGAATTCCTGGGATGAGTGCACCAAACTTTTGTCTATAGATTCGTGATGATGTCTTTAGAAGTCGATTGTATAATATGGAGAGATGACGACAAATTCATGAGTTCACATGTTCAAGATATAAATAATTGATCAACGACTATCGTCCCTCATATTCAACATACAACACGAGATACTCACAGTCATGGCCATCGTACCAAATGTTCTACCATGATATCCCCCACGAAACACCACCACCCCATGCTTACCAGTGTACGCTCTCGCCATTTTAATCGAATTCTCCACTGCCTCAGCCCCCGTCGTTGCATAAAATATAGTATCCAGATTCTTTGGAAGCAACGGCAATAACGTTTCCGTCAGCTCCAATTTTTTATCATGATATCCAATGTTTACTTGAGAATGAATAATATTGTCACATTGTGCTTTGGCAGCGGCGACTACTCGAGGGTGGCAGTGGCCTGTGTTCACGACACCTATACCGGTGGTGAAGTCGAGTAGATTTCGACCGCAGGTTGTTTGAACGTAGGAGCCTTTGCCGGAGGTGAAGACTAGGTCGGTTAGGCGGCCTATGCCTCGTGCTATGTTGGTTTTAGAGCAGGTTGTGCTTACAGCGGCGCTCATTGTCTTGAATTTACTTTGGTATATTGCTGCGTGATAAGCTGGTCCGTTTTTGGTTGAGATTGCTTCGTATGTGTGTTGTGTGTAGATATTATTTCTTTTGCTTGCGCTTCGTGTTTTTTATGTCCGAACTATGTAATTGCAATTTATTTTTTCTCAATTTATTACTCTCCACCCAATAATTTGAAATCGTGCAAAGTAACATTCAAGTTGTGACTTAGCAGAGAGGTCTGCGATATTTCTCTCTCGATTAAGTCTGCACCAATTTTTGGATGTGAAAGTAAATAATCGTATCGATCGTACCATTCAAGAGTGATGATGTAGGTTGTAGGTATCTTGAGAGTTGATGTCTCCTCTCTCCTCTCTCCTCAGATTGTCACGTCAAACATAAGTAGATGATAAGTATCCGATACCTAAGTATCTATCCGATAGATATCTATCCGATAGATATCTATCCGATATAGATATCTACATATCCGATAGATATCTATCATCTATCCGATAGATATCTATCCGATAGATAGATATCTATCGTATCGTATCCGATAGATACAATATCTATCCGATATCTATCGGATAGATATCTATCCGAGACCTATCTACCTCCTATTGTACATAATAGAGGTACATATATGTACCTATGTAGCTTCGGATGGCGAGACATCGGCGACTCTTCGGCGATCTCAGGAGTTTGACACCTTTGTGAACTTTCGCCCAGCCAAAGTGACTCCAAGTAGATATCAATGTCTCAAATCAGTGATTGATGAATCTTTAGCCAGCCACAAACTCCTGCGACAACCGGCTCATTACATAATTGGGGGGTGACATCAACCAACAAAAACCACCTCAGAGCCCCTGCAGCCCTCACTGACCAGGTTCCGGAAGCTTCACAGCCAGTATATACATCAACAATACTACGCTTGATGAATCTTCATGAATAACATACATAACTACCGCTATCAGTCACTAGTACCACCCGATAGACAACTATCATCAACATCATATTATCATGGCAATCCTCACCACACCGCGGCCGAAGCGGCGGCAATCACAACCTGATCGTCAAGCCGACGACATACGCAGCCGCCTCCTCTACAAATTGGGCATCTACACACCCAAACTCATCAATGCATCCATCTCTCAAAAGATACAGGAACAAAAGCAATTGCATCCGATCCTCTTGAGTCAATACTCATCGTTGAGGGCGGAGATTACTTCTTCGATACGGTACGTTGAGCCGCTCAAGTTTGCAGGCCAAGGTAAGATGATGACATCACATCATCATGATGAGCAGAGTGACGGATCGTTAACTGCGTCAACTACTTCGTACTCCTCGTCGTCGTCATCATCTGATGTTGGCGGCAGCAATCATGAAGCCAATGAGCCTCTCTCAAGATCAATTCAAGATCCACCAACCAGTCTCATATCCAGACTCGTACTCGGCCCTGACCCAAATCTCAAGAGAAGAAGATCTGTCCACTTCAACAATGAAGTGTCCGTCGTTCCCATCCCCTCCCGTACATCCTACACCCCCTACACACGGTCTCGACTCTTCATTGGGAAGAAGGAGATGATACGGAATGCTCAACGGAATGAACGAGAGTTCTTTTATGAGGGTTTTGATTGGAGGAATGCTGTGGAGGAGGATCAGATGTATTCTTCGTTACAGATGGATGCTGGTGAATTGGTCCATCCTGCCAATTATGTTTGCTCTTCTTCTTCGTAGGGTGTAGGTAAGCATGTTGTACATACATGCATGCGCACACCATTTTTGATATACCTCTCATACGTTTGTCGCCACTTGGGCGGCAATTTTGCAACAATAATTTTTAAGAAAGACGCTTTTGAGTAGATTTAGTTTTCGTATTGCTGCTGTTTGACTCACATTCATTTCATAGTCAAAGCTCTATTTTTAAGAAGACTTCAATTGTCGGAAGTGAAGATATTGGTGATGACATATCCTGCTCGTTAATCTTATTTAGGTACCCCTTGACCCCGACTTGACCCCTGTTGATGATAGATTTGTACCCTCTACCTACCTTACTTTCAATCTCACTAGAATAAGGTTGACATCTGCAGTGAATTCATAAGATGACATGGTTTTCCCATCTTCTAAATCGGCGCCATCATAAACCAGGTCCATCATCCATGATCTTGAAAGCAATGATCTCGATGGGCTTCCGCTTCCAAATCTGTTGCAATACTCTTGTGCCATGTAGAATTTCAACAGAGAAATTGAATCTGTCGAGTCGATGGGGGGGAGTTGCCACGTACCTAAGACAGTATTAATCAACTGAGTGTGGTGAGATACCTCCGTGAATCTGAACTCCAAACCTTTGATCTTCTTCTTCCTCCCGGGCTTTCCTAGAAGTGTTTCTCTGTAGAGGCGGGCAACAATATCATTAGGGACCACTTTTACGACTCTCTCCATTAACTCGGTAGAAGGCTCATGTGAAGAAAGATAGCGTCTGAGAAAGGTTGTACAAACGAAGTTGAACCAGTCGTCTTTCCATCCCTTCCGTCCCATAAGCTCAAACCAATCAAGTGCCACCTGCCCCGCCACGTCAACATCGTCCACGTTAAACAATCCCTGTCCCATCATATCCGATACAGCGGAAAAATATGATTGATCCTCAATGTTATGCTCGAGGTATTTCAAAATGATCAGGTTTGCGTGATTACTACTAAACTTTTCAGAATCGATGCACCTTCGTCCGAGAGTATCTATCACGTTCAGAAACATTAGAGGCGGGATTGACTTCAGAAGAGATGAGGTCGGCTCTATTGACAGAATCATGACTGCGCACGCATGAGCTGCCCTTGAGAGGAAACGAGTTGCCACCTTATCATCCTCATCAGCATCTTTTAATTCGGTCAAATAATCCTCCATATGATTAAAGTTGTACATATCTCTTTCGATAAAGTCACAAACATCCTTTTGAAGCGTCTGCACTTGAAAATAATTTGCAAGCCACATCATTGACTTCCAATTTTGGAACTTGATGATAGATTTACCCTCGAGAGCATAGACGTAGTCCAGAAAATCTGGGAAATATGCTGCTATTTCTTCAGGAAGATGGACAGTGCTCGTGCCATCATTATTTTCAAAGAAAGCGTCTGAATCGAATAGAGTCGCAAAATATTCACTTCGATTGGGTCCCCTAGCAATGATGACCTTATTGACATGATACGTTGTCGTGAAGCTGTCACCTCCATTACGGGCTTCTTCATTTGTCACTACATTGATTTTCCAGTCACTGAAATTGTTCTCGCCCTCTCTCCAGAATAAAAGTGCTTTGCTGCCCTCACTCAATCGACCTTGTTCTGAATTCGGAACGAGGACGAAGTTCTTTGCACTGAGACTTAAAGGACGTAAATTATCTAGCCGACTGATATCATCATACACCAACAACTCATCATCTGTTTCTTCCATCTCATCGTCATCAATAATGAAGAGGTCATCGTCTTCCTCCTCGTCCAACAATTCGAGAAGCTCGTCTCCATTAATATCCATATGCGTTGCTTCTCCTTCATCGCCCCGTAAAGGTTCAATTACATCGTTGGGACTAACCTTAGCGGCGAAATCCATTATACAGAAAAACAGTTTATGTGTCTGCTCGCAGTGTTGTTTTTCTATGTAATTTAACAAAGTATGTAGGTAGATATGCAGAAGGTTGAAGTTATTGATGTAGGGGGGCGGGCTTGTCATCTTGATGAGGCATGTTCTTCGGTATGGGGTATGGTACAATATGTTGTGGTACATCTAGAGAGGCTAGGTACAGAATTGACACAATCCGGTACTAAAATCTTCATGGTGATGCTGCAGCTAGCCACCCTGCGTACATAGGATCTCTCTGCATAACTGGGAGTCCTCTGAAATCGAAGGGTGTCCTAACTAATTTCGTCCAAAATCCGAGCTAAACTCTCCTGATCGGTACTCAACTGAGGCAACCCCTTTCAAAATTTGGCTTGCCTGCGGGAGTACCGCATCCCTGATCTGGTAATCAAGGGAAGTCATCCGCTTGCGCACCTTTTCGCCCCCAAATACATTAAGATCAAAGATCAAAGTTGCCGGTGACGTGAGCAGTACAGTCGTACCACAGTTAGTCTGATCTGGTACTCAATGTGGGAGGTTCCCTCCCCAACTTTGGGAACCTCCCACATCGAATACCAGTTGTCACAACAACTCAACAACTTTGCCTACCAACTTCATACATTGACACCCAGTTACATTTACAACACAGCGCCCAGCCTCGCCCGCCCTGGTTGCTGGTTGGGACTTGGGACCGCATCTAACACCGATGTAGAAAGGGGGCTTATAAGTTGGCGTCGATCGTTTCACTCTACACTGTTCATTCACAAAGAAGACTTCATCAAAGCGGCGGTGGTCGGCTCTTCTACTACTTCGTTCTGTCTCTTCAAAAATCTCTTCCTCTTTCGGATCTTCAATCAAACACCGTCCATCCACGACAAATCTCATTTCAATTAGAGGAGTTGTCGTCGTTTTTTGCGATTAATAATCTTGGCTCGGGAGGAGGCGGTAACACAAATAATAATGATCTCAGATAATAACGATGCTGACGACATCATGCTGTGCGCATCCTGCGGCATCACTGGCGTTGATGACGCCAAATTGAAGAAGTGCAAGGGATGCTATCTCGTTCGATACTGCAGCATTAAATGCCAGAGAGATCATTGGTCGCAGCACAAACGAGAGTGCAAGAAGCGAGCCGCTGAATTACATGACGAACTTTTGTTTAAGCAACCGGAAAGCAGTCATCTTGGGGACTGTCCGATTTGTTTGATCCCTCTGCGGATTGATGGGTCGAACTGTAAACTGTTACCATGTTGCTGCAAATGCGTTTGTGAGGGATGCTGTTATGCCAATACCAAAAGAGAGTTCGAAATGAGGCTTGCTTCGAGCTGCCCATTCTGTCGAAGTCCAGCGCCTACTTCGCAGATGGAAGGGGAAATTATTTTTAGAGAAATGAATAGGTTAGAAATGAACGATCCAGTTGCACTAGGAAAAGTGGGCGTGCAGTGCCACAAGGAGGGGGACTACAACGGGGCATTTGAATATTGGACAAAGGCAACTGAATTGGGTAGTGTGCAAGCACATTATCAATTATCAATTATGTATCAGCTTGGTCAGGGTGTCGAAATTGACAAGAAAAAGCAGGTTTATCACTTGGAACAGGCTGCCATAGCTGGGCATGCGGCAGCTAGATTCAATCTTGGATGTATGGAGAGGGAAAATCGGCATGCTGCGAGAGCAGCGAAACATTTCATTATCGCCGCCAAACAAGGAGATGACAAATCATTGGCACATCTCGACCTATTTTATCAAAATGGAATCGTCAGTTTAGATGATTTTGCCGCAACTCTCCGTGCTCACCAGGATGCAGTGGATGCAACGAAAAGTCCTGATAGGGAGGAGGCAATGGCAAATAGGCGAGCATAAGCGAATGGTCATTATCCCATACCTCATTCTCCGTCCAACTGGTCACTACTTTGTCACGCTGATAATATACCCCTATGATGGTAGAGGAGAGAGATTCTCTTGTCGCCTGTCGCCTTCTATTCCTTCTTTGCTTTGGTGGCTTTGGTGATGGAGATTTGACGTATGTAGTGCTACAACACGCGGCGCTCGTAAAATTTTAAAATTAGCAATTACTTCGATGATGCTCTCTCTTGGATAACGCTGCCACCACTGTGAATAAACAAATGAAAATGGCTTCCCAGTTGCAATTATTAGAGGAAGAAAGGAGAAAGCTCCTATTCCAAGAACAGAACCTGATCGCGGCGCACAATGAGCAAATGACGAAATTACGCTCGCATTTAGGCGATCTTGAAGATCAAATTTTCCATCTGAAGCAATCGCAGCAGACAGAGGATCCCCCAAAATCCGATTCTTGGCAATGTTTGTGTGGAAAAATGCTAAAGGGTGATAGGAAACGATGCGGAAAGTGTCTTCGCTGGAGAGGCGGAAAGCGTGGTAGAGGTGGCAATCCAGCCATGGTTCAACGAGTTGTCTCGAGCAATGACGAAGCAGAAATGAAGCCTCCCAAACGAAAGCGCGGACGCAAATCGAGCGGGGACTCTGCCTCTACCGTGTCAATTGATGATGAACAGGCTGCGGCCTCTCTGATATCTTTGAGTTTGTCCCTCTAAATTCTCAGCTGCGGCTGTAATGCATTGAAACATAAACATTCATCATATTAGATGATAATATCTCTCCGACTCATACTATCACATTCCGCCGCAAAGCTCTTCATAATGTCCTTAATCTCTTCTTCCACCTCTTCGACAGGATGCTCTGGGAGCTGGGCAAAACTCATAAAGTCAACCTTATCGATTCTCCACACCCCAAGACAAGCACTCGGCTCTGTACCTTCTTTACCCCAAGGTGCAGCGACAACAAATGCAATGTCCAAAGTGATACTTCCCAAGTGCGGCATGACAATATTAATTAACCTTCCAATTGCTCGGCTAGTGTGAAAGTCGACACCCACCTCCATCACAGCCGCAGCTGTCGTATTACCCGTCAATGGATCCACAACCTTATTCACCTTCTTGATTGTCACGGGACTCATAGGCTGGTGAATCGCATTTAAAGTAGGATCTGGAGCAATCATTTTCACCAAATAAGGAGCCTTCACCACCATTGGAAGAACCTTCAATCGCAGCTGTTGATATTCCAAATCTCCGGTAAAGAATCTTTTGAACGCCTTTACATCTGGTGGATCATCCTCTCTTTCTTCGGGGATGTTATCCCAGTCATCGAACCAATCGGGCATTTGAAGATAAGTGACCAAATTGCCAGAAGGAAGCATTAAGTTGCCGATCATAGTTGGTGCGTCACGTAGTCCATTCCTTTAGAGTCGAAAAGTAAGTAATGATTAGATCAACACCAAATCATACACATGGTACAAACAACAACAGTATGTATACACTCACTTCAACAACAACGGCTGCTTCCAAATCTCCTTCTCTGGGAAATCACCCACAAAGAAATCCATCCCACGAAATTTACACATTGGCACCACAAAATCAAATTCACGTTCCAACTTGGATGCTCTCATATTGCCCAATGGTGCAGTCCCCATTTCACAATTTTTTACTCCCTCTTCCTCTCCCTCCTCTTCCACTACGTTGGATAACTCATCCTGAATCTGCAAACAATCCTCCTTCATCTGTGTCATATCAATCTCCCCTGCCATACTCTTTCTCCTCCCATAGTCAGGATTCTTCAACAATTGATTCATCATCCCCTTCGATATTGGTTTCTTCGCGGTCTTCCCAGCTGGTTTTAGATTGGTGAATTCTTGACGATCGTGTCCCACATCATTATAATTGAGGTTGCGTGCTGCCTTCATTTTGGAATAGTGGAGTAGTCCCATGGGAATACGTCTCATTTCTTCTTCTTTTGTGGATGATGTGACATTGGATTCTTCTTCGTCAGTGATTGCACTACCATACTTGAACGAGTTTCCAATGAAAATAGCAATGAGTACCCAATGAGCCGCTACAATGAGTGGAATTTCATTCAATGCAATGTCCAATCTGTACGCCCACGTGTTGTATACGGTCGAGATGGAGATTATTGCAATAACGATGAGTCGTAAGGAGGCCATATCAAATAATGATGGTGTGGTGTTGGCAGCAGAGGAAGAGGGATGATCATTTCCTTCTTTGTAGATTGCTAAATTACCCCCCTGACCACTTTCTAGCGATTTATAATCAACATCGCCACTCGTTTGTTTAGTAGTAGCTAACCTTACAGTCGGTGAACTCGCTACATCCTCATCCGATTTATTACCACTCGCAGCAGTTACCGCATCCTTTGTGGTCGTTTGGGCAGCAAACTTTACAGTCAGTGATTTTTTAGCATCATCACTAACCGTTTCTTCGATAGCCAACGTTGTAGGCGGTGGACTCGCAACATCAGCAGCCCATTTCCTGGCCCTCAGTTTCAAAGGAGTTCGTTCATTCGCTGACATTGAGTCGCCACGGCCCAAATCCAAATTCTTGAAGTGCTCCGCAGTTTTGCGAGTTTCTTCCTTTAGCTGTTGTTTTGTCTTTTTGAAACCATCGATGAATTTGGTGAAAGGGGCAGAAGGACCGCGGTTGCTCATGGTGTGATATCTTAAGGTAAGCCACTAGCCACTGCGATAGGAAATGTTGATGTTGTGTCTTCTTGTTGCGCCTGCGGGGTGGGTGGTGGGTAAAGTAAAGAGTAAGTAAAGACTTTCCGATTTGAGTAGTTTGGGCTCATTTAACATGGAAGATACTAATTCCTATCGTGAACTTGATATTTAGGGCGTGATACACATTGGTTTGGTTTGTCACAATCTGAATCTTGCAAATAACCCATTTTTACTGAAGGTCGAACGAACGTCGAACGTCGAGTAGTCTGCACAAGATGGCATCACGTGTCGCAGTAGGTGGAAGCGTTTCACCACAGCAGCCTGCTTTGATACAGTGTTTTCGGTCTTCGTACTATTAAGGGACGGTGCTGGATGTCGGGGACAGTTATCATGTCTCTCGTCCATACTTAGCGGGATTTTTGTGGAAGCAGTGTTGCAATGACGGTGGACTCCCATTCTTCGGGCCAATGCGATGCTGAAAAATTTCAAAATGCACCCACACTCTGCCTCTATCCATTCCTCTCTCTACTCTGTGAGCCCAGACAGTGAGAAAAGGCAGCTCAGAAGCTGGTGTGTCGATCTGTACTGTTCCTCCAAGACTTCTATCAATCAAAGCCTGTGCTGTTACTTCAAAAATCTCTCTGCAAGTCGAAACGCTGTCCATTCTCCTATCTCAACTTTGAAGACTACCGGACGTGACGCCATCTTTTGTATCATTGATTGGTAAATATCCTCCAGGAATCAAGGCGACAATAAAAGTATGAGCGCAGATAATAACAACGCAACGGACGACACACCATGTTGTGCTTCCTGTGGTATCGCAGAAGTTGACGAGATCAAATTGAAGAAGTGCAACGGTTGCTACCTCATTCGATATTGCAGCGTTGAATGCCAGAGAGATCATCGGCCGCAGCACAAACGAGCTTGCAAAAAGCGAGCCGTTGAATTACGTGATGAGCTATTATTCAAGCAACCGGAAAGTAGCCATCTTGGGGACTGTCCTATCTGCTGTTTACCTCTGCCGCTTGAATTACAGAAATCTACCATGAATAGTTGCTGTAGCAAGTTTATTTGTAACGGATGCTATCATGCTAATGCGATACGAGAGATGGAAATGAGACTTGGGAATTCATGCCCATTTTGTCGTGAACCTGCGCCCTCCAATGATGAAGAAGGTGACAAACGAAGGATGAAAAGAGTAGAGGCGAACAATCCAGTTGCTTTATGCCACGAAGGAGTAGAACAATACAGGAAAGGAGATAATACCAAGGCATTTGAATATTATCAAAAGGCTGCTGAATTGGGGGATGTAGAGGCGCATTATAAACTCGCAATTTTGTATAAAAGAGGGCTTCTTGGTGCTGAGAAGGATATGAGGAAGGAAATTCACCATCTAGAAGAGGCTGCCATTGGTGGTCATCCCAGCGCTAGATTCCTTCTTGGGCGTGAGGAGTTGTTGAACAACCTCAATGCTGAGAGAGCAGTGAAACATTGGATCATTTCCGCCAGTCAGGGGCAGAATCAATCAATCAAAGCGCTTATGGACGCATTCAAGGGAGGATTTATCAGCAAAGAGGTCCTTGAAACTACTATTCGTGCTCATCAGGCCGCTTTAGATGCAACCAAAAGCCCGCAAAGGGAAGCAGTCGAAAAATCAAGGGAAGAATATGATAATCAAAAGAGGGTCAAGTAACGATTAGCGAGACGACTTCTCAAGCATCATTCTATTCTCTCTCTCTAGAGGGATAAGCATATTCCGCAGCAAAGACGATTACATTGTAACGGCTACAAAGTAATAAGATATCAGCAACTTTGTTGAATCATTTACAAATTTTATACCACATTTTCGACTGAGTCTCTATATTTGGCCAATTCCCGTTGCGCGTTGCATATTGCATAATACTTCCACGCAGACAGAAATAGTAGCACGCAATATTATTCTACTCTTCCTCCTCTCGTGGTTCCCTAGGTGGAGGAGGCGGTGGTGGAAAATCCCCAGCATCAATCAAGTCCAACGTACCCTCCTTTCCAAACAAAATCACCTTATCACTCGTTCGAATATGTATCAGCTCCAATCCATCACTGGCACCACTCTCGACTGCTAATTGTTTCAACACATCAAATGCATTTAATAACGAATTGTCCTCAAATGCGCTAGGATTAACCTTGACCTTGACAACGGTATGCTGATCAAGTAACTGTCGGAGTGAATTGCCATGGGTTTTCGTCGCCCCTTTGCCTCCTATTCTGAGAAGTGGCTTCTTGGCGTATTGCCATGCCTTTTGGCGGTTGCCGCTTAATGGTTCAAAGGCAGCGTCATTATTGGATGATGATGAATTAAGTGGCTTTGATTGATGATTTTTGTATACTTGACGTTTTGGAGTAACAAAGGCTACTGACTGAGAGATCAGAAGTGCCAACGACAGAATCGAAGATAGAAACCGATGCATGTTGGAAAAGGGACCCGTATAATGTGAGCGAGGTTCAAAGAAATTGACAATAGACACCGCAATGGGAAGTGAGGGAGCTGTTGTTAGATGTCAAGTCACCGTTCAAGTGATGGATGGTTGTTTCAAGTGATGGATGGTTCCTTAGCGAGCATGATGGCATGCTGATGGAGGTGGTTGGCCGGCTGGCCGATTAATGGTCGGTCATAAGTACTAATTCCACCGTACGTACTTTCTAGATAGGAACTCCATACTTCAAGGGTTATTAGAGGTTATTCAAAATTCAAAGCCTTAAACCGGTCCGGGTTTCACACTGACGTAAGCCAATTTGCGGGTCATCATCGGAAACCGGTTACAGTGAAGTACCGCGAACTAGACCCCCCTTCTCAGCTTAGACCCCCCCTCCAA
>JALLBH010000477.1:0-20159 GCA_036940005.1 Skeletonema menzelii
ACGAATGGCCTGAATCGAAAGACATTGAAGGATTGAGTATGGCAGTGATGAACGGCGCCGAAAATTGGGACAAGGCAATATTAGAACGCTTTCCTATGAGTGAAGATGATGCCGTGGCAAACATGAATACATTTTTCCAACATGGATTTGCAAAATATGAGCGTGATAGGAGTAGAGCAGATATCGACTGGTCAACCTCAAAACTCTCAGCACACTTGCGTATTGGGAGCTTGTCCCCGAACGAACTTTACTACAAGATAGAAAACTCAAACTTGGATTACAATGAACGAAAGACTTTTTCAAGACGTTTGATTTGGCGAGATCTGGCTTACTTTCATCTGCATTCTTTTCCAAACATGCGGCATACAAGTATTCGACTTCGTTACGAGCAAACAGAGTGGTTGTCAGGAGACGAAGAAGATGCGCGCTTCAATGCTTGGAAAACTGGTAACACGGGATGTAAGTTGTAGCTTGATCGTAGGGGAGACTCTCTTTTATTGATATTGATTATCGTACTCACCTGACTCAACATTTCGCATGAAAACCTTTCAGATCCACTCGTCGACTCTGGCATGAGAGAACTGTGGCAAACCGGCTGGATGACACAATCTGTCAGGATGGTCGTCGCCTCTTTCTTGGTTGAATATCTGAGAGTGAATTGGGTGAGAGGAGCAAAGTGGTTTCACTACACTCTCGTCGATGCCGACTCGGCAATCAACTCAATGATGTGGCAGAATGCGGGTCGTTCGGGCATAAATGAAAGATAGGATACGAAGAGTTGATGAATTTACCTCAAGAGATTTTTCTTTGGTGCATGCAGTCTAAGTTAATCAAAAAGCAAGACAATGCCATCAACTTTTAGCAAATGTGAAGAACTTTGTTCTGTTGAACTCTTCTGTGAAAGAGAAGGAAAGAGAGCACGTTGGTTTTGTCCTGTGCTTACGATAGACAACGATAGAGAGCACTAATAGCGCTGACTAAATCGTGGCTTTGCGTTTGCTAGAGTGAATAGGAGTACCTCAACACAACGTTACCATCACTTGTGCTGCAACAAGCGGACGCATTCTATATCATTACCTACCATCTTACCCACTGTTGAACCAACTCCCTTGACAAGGTTTTGCAAAAGTCATGCGTCATAAACTCGTCATAATAAAATCCAATAATAGCGCCGCCGATGACCATGAAATCTACTTCTGTAGCGATGCACACGTCGCATAACGATACAACCAGCAGCAAATCTATAACCATGAGAGTCGAAAAACCACGTTTATTACTAAGAGCAGCATGTCTATTAGCTCTAATCGCAGCCCTGGCAATCTCGGTCACATCGCTATCTCCAAAAAGTTATAATGACCCCGACAATAATAATCTAGCAGAGTTTATGGATGATCCAGATGAATCAGCCCAACAATACCATCTCTTCAATCCATTATCATGGCTCAATACTGAAGAAGATGAAGAAGCAACAACAATCATACTGCAGCAATCACAAACAACAAGTAGTCATCATCGTCAACTCGGCAGTACCAAAAAGCACCACAAACATCTCCTCCCACTCGATCAAACCGACAAACTCGGCTTCTTCTTCGCCACACTCGGTCTCATGATCGCCGCAGGCGGTGGTATTGGCGGTGGGGGCGTCCTAGTCCCCATCTACATCCTCATTATGAAATTTAGTCCAAAGCATGCCATCCCATTATCCAACATTACCGTATTTGGAGGAGCAATTGCCAATACTATTTTGAATGTGCGGAAGCGTCACCCCTTGGCAGATCGACCTTTGGTAGATTGGGATTTGATATTGGTGATGGAACCGTTAACTATTGCGGGTGCGTTGATGGGTGCGATTTTGAATAAGCTGTTGCCAGAGGCCTTGTTGGTGATTAGTTTGGTGGCGTTGTTGAGTTTTACGGCGTATAATACTTTGAAGAAGGCGATACGGATGTATAAGGCGGAAAGTCGTGCGATGAGATTGGCGAAGGAGAGTGAGTTGACGAGAATGGCACGAAAGATGGAGGAAGAAGATGAGGAGGATGAGGAGGATGAGGAGACGGAGAGTTTGTTGGATGAGGATGGGGAGGCGAGGATCGACATTGAAATGACGAATGGGGAGAATGAAGAGAGTGGCAACAATGATGATAACGAAGAGGAAGGAGCTTCAAGTAGCAGTAGAACGTCCTATCAGGACGACGACAACTCTGTTTTTTCATCAGCCACCGATCTGAAAAACAAGGAGGAATTAGCAGCCATTCTCGAAGAGGATCGTCACGTTCCGATGGGCAATTTGAAAGTCCTCATTGTTACATTTGTCGTCATCCTCTTTATCAATATAATGAAAGGAGGAGGAGCATTCCCCTCACCACTGGGTATACGATGCGGTAGTCCCTCATTCTGGTTATCGAATGGAGTTATGCTTGGGTGGATTTTGCTCGTGAGTATCTTTGCTCGGGTGTACCTCGTAAGACGGCATGAGATTAAAGAACGGGTGGGCTACCCCTATGTGGACGGTGACATCAAATGGGATTCTCGAGCGACGATTGTGTATCCAGTCGTTTGTACTGCTGCAGGTGTAAGTATATGATGCGTGTGTATTGTCATGTGTGTTTGTGAGTCTGTGTGAACTTCTTGGTGAGATCAACATCTAACTCTTCCTCAATTTGACAACAGTTCTTTGCAGGTATGTTTGGAGTGGGCGGAGGCATCGTCAAGGGACCGTTGATGCTTGCAATGGGTGTCCATCCAAAGGTATCGTCGGCAAGTAGTGCATGTATGATTTTATTCACATCCTTTACTGCCACAACATCTTTTGTTGTGTTTGGATTGCTGGATATGGACTATGCAGTTATATGTATGTCTCTTGGATTTATTGCTACTCTCGTTGGTCAAATTGGATTATTCTATTTGATGGAGAAGTTTCAACGGAATTCCTATATTGCCTTTTCGATTGGTGGGATTGTACTCTTGAGTGCAGTTTTGATGACGATTCAATCATTGATCAGTATGGCGGACCGTGGCGGACCATCAGACCCTGTTGGATTGTGTGCGGGTAAGCAATAACACTTTGTATAGGCAAGCGCAAACTAGTAATAGAAAAGAAAATTTATGATTCAATACAACAGTTTCACGAAGATCATTATATTGCTCATGCCATCTCATTCTTTTGTATCATCGTCTGCATGAATTTTCATTGTATATTCTTTCACGCAGTGACTAATTTCCCTACCCCCTCAGTAACCTCTGCAACACCAACATCATTCTCCGCTTCCTCCCTCTCCCTATGCTTCGCAAATGTACACCTCATATCATACGCATCTTCCCCATCCGCATAATACCCCCGTTCAATATCATTAATTTCATACGCCAACGTTTCCGAATACAAATGAAACGCCGCCCTATTCGACTTTCGCACATGCAAACTAACATACTTGGCACCCATCACCTGTTCCATTTCAAGTTGTGCCCGACGCATTAACATTGTTGCAATTCCCCGTTTCCGATGGGTCCGTAACACTGCCAACGAAGTAATGTGCCCGTGGGGGACATAGTCTGGAGCGGTCTGGTCATCATTTTCTTCCATTTTCGCAAGGACATATCCAACAATCCGCCCGTCGAAGTCTTCGGCTACCCAGAGGAGTTGTGGCCATGTCAGTTGATGGTAGAAGTAATATTTCATTTGGTAATTTTCTGGTAGGCACCAGAGGTTGCATTGTTGCATCTCGATGAGATCTTTTACGGTGGCCATGCGGATGTTTACCATGTTGAGATTTTTATAGACACGATGATTGATAATAGGTGACGTGCTGCTATTAGTAGACTTTGCTTGCAGCGTTGTGGCTACTGCTCTTTACTATGGTGGGTGACTTACTGGGTATGTTTTCAACAATGAGGAAGGGAAATGAAAAATGAAAGGGAGGAAATGAGGGGCAGATCAACGTAGGAATAAGTATCAATACAGGCGCGAAGGCAATCTACACATTGTCATTCCGGCCTCCGGCCGACATGAAGTTGAGCAGTTGCCCTCCGCAAGGATAATAATAACTTGTCATGCTTCACATTTGATTGGACACCTTATTCACGGGCTATACAGGGCGGAATGATGCCAAAAGAGGCTACCAATGCCGAGCGAGCCACAATAATAATAATAAAAACAACTCACCGCCGACGCCGATCCCCAATTACTCAAAACGGCTCCAGACGCAACATCCAAATACCCCAAACTTAATGCCCATGACGGACAGAGGTATTTGCATCTGGTCGTAGCCATAATCGCCGCCGTTGTCTGCGTTGTTGTCTCCCAAGTCCAAGATTCTTCACCATCTACACTCTGACTCTGAACTTCTTCCCAACGTGCTCCACGTCCAGCGCGAAAGTCATGGCTTCGAGCAACCCAGTCCGGCTATCTTTGCCCAGAGACGCTTGAAGAAGAAATCTTCAGATTCAGAGCCCAAGCGTAAAAGGGAATCCAGTATTACAGCCGGAAAGGGCGGCAAGAGCACGACGGCTTGCGAATCGACAGTGATAACATTTGATGATGTTTGTATAATGTTGAACAAGGTTTTGGCTTGAATTGCTCAGCAGGTGTGCTTGTGCCTATTCCAAATGGATATTATGGCCTGAATTGGGAAAACATGTGTGTCTTGAACATCACAGGGACTCCTGCAGCACAAGCTGCCACCTCGGGAGAGTTTGTTGCTACAGCCTGTAACACTACTTCAGACCTTGACGTATTTGGGTTTCCTGTGTTGGGGGGCTTCTGGCCACGCAAACAGAGCGTCTCTCTGGTGAGCTTTCAAGTGTCTGCTCTATGCCCCCCCAACCCCGACCCATCCGAAGACTGGGTTTGCGTCACCAACCTTACTCCGATAGGGTGGATGTATAACTCTGATCTTCAACCTGATCCTGAAACCGGAATAGTCTATTCCAGAGAATTGGTCGCCAAAGAACTTGATAATGAAGACTTTGGGATGAGTTTAGACGGAGGTGACGAGTTTGAGTTTGCTGGTCCAATTGAAGTGAACTATCAAGAAAACATCGATGATGGTTTTGACTCGTTGGTAAACTTCAGATTCCAAGCTGCGAACATTCAAGAGGATCTTCTTAAATATTGGACCTTTGATTTCTACTACGATGACTTTGTCGTTGTCTTCGGATGCAATTCTCCTGTCAACGAGGATAATGGCTCACTTGTGAATAATCTCAAGTGTACTGGTAATTCGTTTAGGGGCTGCAAGACTAACAGTGATTGCGACGGCGCTCTAGGTTGTGGAACATGTGCCGTGATCCCCTCGATTCATGGGAAGTTCCTTGACTCTTATGGCAATAAGTTTTGCGTCGGCGAATAAAGAGATAGAGACTACACGAGTTGATCATTTGAGAGGTAAGGACGAGGATGCAAATAAATATTCGTATGATTTTGTTGATCTAGGATTTAGAAGTTATTATAGTGGTGCTTGACAAGTAAAAGAAGTGACAAGAGGCACAGCAGATTAACGTAGTTAACATATAATATTATTCAGTAATGAAGTAGATACTTCATACTTACTTAAGCAGTAGGTTGCTTCAGGCTTCAGACTCGCCAGAAGTAAATCTACGTGTAAGTTTGAACACGAGATGGAAGATGGGACCGGACACGATGCAAAAAAAATAAGCGATGGAATATTGAGTACGTATGAGAGATCGTGTTGCATGCTTTGGAAGCGACAAAAAATGAAAAGTGTCATCGCTTAACTAATATCCAACATTATTCTTCGATGCTGTTTGTAGTTGATAAATGATTGTCGTTATAAAAGATACATGACATTAGATTCCTTGTACTTTAGCTCTCTTGGAATCAATCCCAGTATCTCATGTAAGTCTGCACGACCCCGCAGAAGAATGGAATTTGTAATGATCTTGAACAAACTCAGTCTATTGGCTGTGTGGCCGAGGGTGGAGAGCTTTGTATCAAGTCAACACGAGTAGCTTAGGTATGAAGCTGCTCTCTTCTCATCGAATAAGTTGTTTACTTGCCGAAAAATTTTCCTACCATACTATCAAGCTTGTCCACAACAGCGTCCCCTACACTATCGATCATAGACTCAACACTAGATTCCACTCCGCTCTCTTTCAAAAACTGCTGCGCTTGATTGGCAACAGACTTCACTCGCTTTGACAATTCATCTAGCAACCTGGACATAACGCGCAATATCCGTTGAATATGCACCACTACCTCTTTCATGAAACTAGATGTGCTTACCAAGCGACACATTTGCTGTATTTGAGACACAGCTGTCTCAAGACTCCATTTTCCAAGGAAAGAATCAATTGAGAGCTGTCCCTTGCTTGCGCAGTCTCTACAGACCTCAATCATATCTTGACAAGCATCTATTTTCTGTGGTAGATTCGAAACCTCATCGTATAATGCCTTTCCTGCTTGTAGCGAATCAGCAGACTTAATTGCATCAATTGACTTTTCCATATCATCCAGGTCAGCTTCCATGGAGGCAATCTTTGTTTTGGCCAATGCAACATCCTCATCCTCATCGACAGTATCTGATATTCCGTCGGTAATCATGGGAGGCAAACTTTTATATTCCTGGTATACTACATTTGCTGCAGCTTCCATTTTTGACTTTGCCGCCATCATTTCACCATCAATTTCTCTGGTTACGTTAATAGAATCACCGAATTTGCTGTGGTTGAATGCCTTGAGTAGTGTCAGTGATGACTCTGGATTGAATTGTCTCTCTATCCCATCCGTTGACCGTCGCAAGTGTTTCATCTTCTCGCCAGCCTTCTCGCAAAAGGATTGGGCCTCAATCACATCTAAAAGGCTCTCTGCCATTTTATCCTTTGCAGATGAGAGAGCCTTCCACAACAAGCTCAATTTGTCTGCCGCCCCTTCGTATAATACAACAATTTTCTCCATGAGACCCTTGCACCCCTCTGCGAATTGTTTGATGTAGCGACACAACCCAATAGCCTTCAAGATATCTTTCACTTTTGAAATGACAGCCGAAACATCCAACGCGAGAATTGCCTCTGTGATTGTGGTAATGGACGTAGCAAACTTACGAATGATGCCAAAGATCTTACGACATATCTCACTCTTGGAAGCAATGGCCACAAAGGCATTGGTGCCAGATTGGATGGCTGTCAGCAATTTCAAGTTGTCAATGGCATCGATGCAAGTTGACAACTCCTTCACATCCTCGTCAAGATTGGTTGCTAATCCTCGTTCTTCAGTGGATAGCTCCTCCGTAATAGATTGATTTGCCTTCCTCTCAATGTAACTCTCAATTTTATCAGGCAACGCGTCTACACTCTCTTCCAAAGATTTCACCATGGACATGGAAAGTTCCATGCATTTGTTCGAATGTTCCCTCATGGAAGCTGCCAGGCCTTTCGCTTCATGGGCCAAATCTCCATCCATCAAGTCGGCTATAACGGCGAAGGATTCGGCATCTAGATCGGTAACTGCCCCAATGAGAGAATCTTTGATCGATTCTCCTTTAGAAACTAGTGTGTCTCCTGAAGAGATTGTGGACGTACACAGTGTTATGGTTTGCTTCGCTGCATTATGGCAACTTTGGATGTTTTGTATGGCTGTTTCAAGCTTCAGTTGAGGTTGTGTGATGCAATCGTTGGCACATGTGCATAGACCCATGTTCTCTCGGATATTAAGGCTTGTGTTCAAATGATGAATAATACAGAGCTGGGTGCTGATCAATAACAGCCAATAACTAGTCAGTTGATAAAAGAAGCTGCTGAAGACCGCAGCGGGTATCTACCTATGTCCTGCTGCGCTGATGAATTGAAAGCAGTTGAAAGATTAGATTTGTTCACATCGCCGTCGGCGTCGGTGGTCGGCAGGTTCCGGTTCTCATTTTATTTGTCAGTACAATATTGTATTTGTGGATCTTTTATTAGTCTGAAGTGGCTCTGTATCATACCAAAGAAACGCTAACTATTTTGCTAACAAAGTAAGCAGAGTATGCAAAGTTGTATAAAGATGAAAGATCCGTTATGTCTGCACAAAACACTTTATTGCACAACATAAACCATGATTGATCTGTCGTTTGCATGACCATTGTTTTGTGTACGCTGACTGAAAGAGGCATAACCCCGCATCGATAAGAGTACAAGCAAGGGAAACGTAAACAAGCAGGTGTAACAATAATGACGTCTCAGCAGCTCCAGCGAAACAACTCAGCCATAGAGCGTGAACGCTCGTCCACAAACTGTGCTCCTATTCCAACCAATCAAAATAACGACGAGGAGATACCAATCATCGACCTATCAAATCCTAACAACGAAGAAGTCGCCATCCAGCTCTGGAATGCGGCACACAACGTTGGTTTCTTTACGCTGATCAATCATTCCATACCGCAAGATCAAATTGACACCTTATTCTCTCTCTCGGAACAATTCTTCGACTTGGACTCGGAGATCAAACATAAATATCCTTTTGATAGAGAGAAGAATTCAGGGTATGAGTTCATGACGCAAAAGCCTCCTAGTACGAACGTGGTGGATTTGAAAGAAACGTTTCAGGTCACTGCGAGGGAGGGTTGTATGGATCAATTATGGCCAAATGAACAACCTGGTTTTCAAGATGTCATCATGGGCATGATTGCAAATGCACATGCATTGGCATGCAGAGTTTTATCATTATTAGAAAGTAGAGCATGTCCGCATGTTGAGCGTAATACGTTGCCAAATGCACATCATATTTGGGATGAGGACGGACAATGTACGTTACGCCTTCTTCATTATCCTCCAACAACTATTGAGAATGCCGAAGAAGTTGATGAATCAACACAGAGTAACACTGAAAATGGCACAAACCCTCGTTGGAGATGTGGCGCACACACTGATTGGGGCAGTCTAACTCTACTTTTTCAAAGAGTTGGCGAGGATGGTTTAGAATGTCGTCGAAGAGAAGTAAACGAAGGTGTGGAAGATGGCACCTCTGCCTCTTGGGTTGAGGTGCCACCTGTAGAGGGTGGTATCACTGTCAATATTGGTGATATGCTCAAGCGTTGGTCAGATTGTAAGCTCTATTCAAATATGCATCGAGTACGAATGCCCAAGACTATCGAAGAATGTGCAAAGTCGAGGTACTCGGTTGCATTTTTCTTGCAGGCGGACAAGTCGGCACTGATTGAGAACAGGTCGAATGACCCTATTACTGCAGGTGAATACTTTGCAGCCAGAATCAACGCCCATTTTGCAGAATAAAAGAGTCCCATTTATGGAGGTGTTTTATTTGTTCAACGAATGCTTCTGCTTTTGGGTACAATGCGCATGTTTAGAAAATTGATTTCGCTTTTGTTGCAAGAACTATGGACTTGTTCTTCGCTTTCTTGTTTTCCTCACTGGTTCTATCAATCATGACTCGTTCGTTCTAAGGAAACTATCCTAGTCTATTAATGATTACGCAACTCTTATAGAGCCCTATGATGATCGTCCATCCCAAACATGTAGAAAAGTCTCACTTAAAGAGCGCTCTTGGCAGTTAACCCAGGCACAGCAGTCTTCTTTGCAGTTCCGCTAGTTGTCATGTAAGGTCCCCACGAGCTCACAACATTGGCCTCACTGTCGTCTTCCAAGTTCATCAACTCGGCAGCCCACATCTTGGCAGCCTTCACACGACGGACTTCCTTCATACGGACCATCTTATTCCTCACAATCTTACGCCAGTAGGATCCATCCTCATTTGGTTGAACAACAGTCACAAGACCAGAGGGGTCCAACATAACAACAGCTTGTTCACGCAAATCTCCAGCCAAAGCAGCGCAATCGGCTCCTTCCATACCTTCTACGTCCTCCATCATCATAACACATGTATCGGCATCAAGTCCAGAGTTGATAACACCAACCTTCTTTCCAACAAGTTCGTCAGCACCAACAACAAGTCCAAGAGGAGCGAGGGTAGAAGAATCGTATTCAATAAGGTTTCCGTTAAGCATACCAAGAGCACGGCCGCAAGACATGTACCACCAAGCAACAGTGTCCTGGTCTACATCAAATGCTGTAAAGAAAGGGAATTAAGAAAGTGAGAAACATTCAAAAAAGAAAAAAACAGATTTCGTTTCAACGATAAATGATTGTTTGGGTTAACTCACGTGGAATGTTTCCATCAACATCATATCTCTTGAAACCATCATCCGGAGGATGCAAGGCATCTCCAGCACAGGGTTGGTATACCTTGAAATATTTGTCATGATCATATGCCTCGTCTTCATGAGCGTACACACCAACCTCATTGGTATCACCACGGTAAGTAATTGTAGCATCGACACGAATCTTTCCATCCTTTTGGTGATCAACGGTGCAGATCTCGAATCCATCCTTGTTACCACGGATAAGACGAGATTGTTGACGTCCATCACGAGAAGTTCCAGCGCGCATGACGGAGGTTTGGGCAAAGACGCAGGATCCACGGTTGGGGTAAGGTCCATCCTTGGGATCGATGGTGGGGAAGGTAATACTGTCTTGGTAGTCCTGTCCCAAGTGGAAATGTCCAGAGAACCATGCCTGGAAGAAAAATAACAAGAATACACATGAGATGTGTGTTAATTATGCGCGTCCTTGTACTTCGACAGATACTTCAAACAAATCTAACGCTACCCGATCATACTCACCTTGATGCACCTGTGTTCTCTGACCAAGTTAATGAACTTCTGGCATTGTTGCTCGTTGGAGTGATTCAACCAGCAGCATCCGTTAACAACGTGATTCTCCTGCAACACACGCAATCCCGATCCATTAGGAGGAGCATGCGTAAACACAAAGACCTTCCATCCATCCTCAGCCTTGTGCGTCTGCACGAGGTTCTCAAACCAGTCAATTTGCTCTTGGTCAATGGTGACCTCATGAGAGGTGAATTTCGCATCACGGAAAAGAGTGGAGCCCATACCCACAAGAAGCGTCTTGTCAGCAATCTGACGGCAGAATTGAGGAGTTTCCTTGTTGTGTGCGCGGAGGTAAACCTCGAGGTTCTCCTTGTCGGTTTCAAACTCGTCAAGTCCCTCAAGGTCGTGGTTTCCACCGACAACGTCGTAGGGGACGCCCATGGAGCCGAGAAATTTAGCAGCCATTTCGTGGCACATGGTGGTACCGGCGAAGAGCTCACTGTCGGATTCAGGATTGTGGTCACAGTTTTTGGACTCGCCCAAATCTCCGAGAGAGACAATGGCGACATTTCCGTGCTTTGCCTTGGCCTCTTCGAAGATTGGCAAGAAGTGGCTCTTACCAGTTTCATAATCTTCCATTTTACGAGGATCAATGTGCAAATCTCCCAATACTCCAACTACGAATTCATCTCCGGAATTAAGGTGAGTGGCAGGTCGGAGGGAAGTGCGGCTGGCCGAGGGGGCGAATGCGGCGGCGTGGCCGACGAGGAAAACGGCAGTTACCAATCTCATGTTGATTGAATATCTATCGAAGATTCTCTGTAGATAATGAGAGCCACAGGTGCTGTTCCTTCTTGACAACAACATGCAGATGATCATCAGGCGAGGTGATGTCGCCTCACTTCCCGCACAAAATGATGAAACAACACGTCAGCCGTGAAGATACCAAAAGTGCAAACCCATTACATAAAATAAGCGAGAATGATAGTCTCCGGTGCATAGTTCAACTAAAGCTTTAGTACCCTACGACTTTGTAAGTGATCCTGGATCTGTGGTAGGGGTAAACATTTTTTATTTCAAAGAAGTATGTACATACTACCTATTTGTATGTATGTGTCTATCATAGTATTTGGGGGTATTATTCCTATCTTCATCTTCAAATCAAAATTTGCCACCGACACAATTTTTGCTCAGGCACCATCCACCTACCTACTACCTACATGATAAGCAAGACCACAACATGCTACTATGCAATACCCATAGCATCTTGCCTTTTGTTCCATCACATGACAAAGGAAACATCCCGAGGTGTGTGATGGAAGGGTATCATAGATGATGATGACCTCATTGCAAGCTTAAAAAGGTAACAAAGCGCAAAACCCTCTTCCTCTTCGATTTTCAAGTTCAAGTCGTGCACTTCTCAAACATCAAGGGAACCTTGCATAAAGCATAAAAAACTCGAACTCCATCCATCTCTTGCCTTCAGCGAAGATGAAACGCACAGCAACATCATCATCGTCTTCTCATGAAGACACTAACCATCATAAAATCAATAGTATGAACCACGACAATATTGTTAACGAGGCGTGCTCTTCTTTGTTGGAGTCATCTCCATACAGGAACAAAGAGCCTTCTCCCATGTACGGACATTACGGGCAAACACATCAAGAGCAGCAACAGCATTATCCGACGAAAAAACCACGCACTTCAGCAGCTGCCGCGTACACTTTGATATCACCACCTACACCAGATAAGCCTTCTGCGTTCGCGTGTTCTTCAGCGAGCACTTTAAAGCATTCAAACACAACAGCAGCAGCAACAACAACAACAACAACAACAACAACAACAACAACAACAGGGCATTACACTGAGCAACAAAAGATGAAGTCGGTCAGCTTTTCACCAACTGCAACAGTACAACCTATCAATGTACCCAAGGCATCTGACATGACACACCAAGAGAAACAAATCATTTGGTACCTTGGAAACGATTACAATCAGTTCAAGAAAGATGCAGCATCCGATGGAGGAGTCAAAATCATGCGACCAAAAGACTCATGTCACTGCATTTGTATCGGTAGCTTTGATGGCTTCTATGACGCAGACTCAAGTTCCTCCTCCTCAGGTGGTAGCAATCACTCGAGTGATGCAGCCACTGCAGGATCCAGCCGCAGTTCTCCGTCAGGAAAGTTCTACAATGAACATGAATACAACGACTACATTAAAGAAAATGGGCAAGAAGTATGCAAACGTGGACTTGGATACCATTTCTCTCGTATCCGTAAACGCAATCGAGTCATAACACGAAGTGCAGTTGTAGCTTGGCAAGCATGCATGCAGAAAGAATCGAACAAAAAGAGGATTGAAAAGGTAGTGCAGAGGAAGATGTGGTCTACGCCACACTCAACATCGAGTAGAAGGAACCCATATTACCTACAGCAGACGCAGTCCATTGTGTTGGCATCTGTGTCGTCAAAGTGCTCGAAGGTGTCGAGAGAAGAGGCATTGTGGCGAGGTAATATAGATTTCAGAGTAGCGTATCCCGAGCGATGTCATTTTGGTGTCGGCGATAGCATTCATAAAAAGAGATCTGTTGGTGCAGCAAATGATGTAAGTAAAAGGCGCAGAAGCAATGGGTGTGCTTATTCTGGCGAAGCTGATGGGAATTGTTATATGAAAGTACCAGCAGGACACTATGCAGAAGTGTAGAGTGTAGAGCACATTATAGGCAAACTTATCTTTTGCATCGTAGGTTCAAAACTGATTAATATCATTTTCTTGGCATATTTGTTTGGTTGAGTTCCCAGCCCTGCATCTGCCCTGCATCTTGTAATAAAGAGTTCATTTTGTTTTCGGAATTTTGCTATCTCTTGTAAAGTTTATTAAGAGCGGCTGACTTCAGTCCAAACCAAGTTGTAGCACCTAAGAAGACTGCACCGCCTGCTTGCATTGCCAGACCTACATCTCCAACCAAGTCCGCGGATATTCCAGCGCAGGCAGCTCCACAAAGATAACCAACATCCCCAGAAGTTCGGAGTAGTGCAATTGCTTGCGATCTAGATGAATCTGTTACTTCATCTGAAACAGCTGCAACGTGAGCTGTTGCTAAAAGTGTGCCTCCTAAGGACCAAAATGATAATGTCGCTAGCATTGGCCAATTACTCCAATCAAGTACACTGTCGCCGATTAGACCGTAGGAACATACAAGAGGAATACTTGCAACAGCCAAGCTTGTCAAAGTGCCACCGGCCACAATTGCAGCCGATTTTCCACAACGATCAGCCAATTGGCCAGCGATGGGATTGCTTAGGACTTGATTGGTACTCATCCACATGTAAACTTGCCCCATTGCTGTTGCAGATAGAGCCAAGCCAGTGGCTGCACCTGTTGCGGTTGCTCCGCCACCAGTAAGTAGCAGTGGTAGTAATGTCAACTGTGCTGCAGCAAATGTTGACATGTAAAACCCATTCATAATGACAATAGGTCGAACGTGTTTATCAGCGAGCAATCTCGTCCATTGTTCAGTTGTATCCTTGACAGCGTTTGGAATGGATACTGATTCTGTTTTTTCATTGTTACTACGTTCAGAAAGGCCAGTCAATGCATCAATAGCACCAGGTCTGTGCCAAGGCAACGTCTTCTTCTCCCATAATTCACCACTCTTTGTTTCATTGACACCAAAATGGTTCCAAATAGAAGCAACACAATAACTCGATGAAACCGCAAAGAATGTATTCTGAATACCCCATGTGTCGCACAGCATACCTCCAATAGCGGGCCCTATTGCCATCCCTGCCGCAAATGCTCCCATCAATGGCGAAAATGTCCTCGCTCGACTCAATGGAGTACTACTGTCAGCCACGGTCAAGGTGCTCGCGGTAGTTAAAGACGCCACTCCAAGACCAATAATCATCCGACAGACACTTAATTGCATCCAATCAGTAGCAAGACCCATGCCCGCGACACCTAACCCCACTGCCCATAATGAATGTACCAAATACGGCTTTCGACCATGTCGTTCGACCAATATGGCAGAGGGAACATTCCCCAACATTTTCGATAGGGCGAAAGAACTCACGACTATGCCATATAAAGTCGTGGTTAAATCTAATTTGTCGGCGAGGAATGGCATGATTGGACTTATCACGCCCACAGATGATCCAACTAGGAGCATGGATGTTGCCAGAGGAAGAATTGTTGAATATTGGACTTTCGTTGCAAGTATTTGTATCGACTGCTGAAATTGATCCTTGGTGATTGTTGTGGATGTTCTCGGGTGATGCACGGATTGATATTCTATATTTTCCAGTATAAGTTGAAATATGGAAGTAGCATCTGTTTTTGCACATTGCCGTATTCTGTGTAAACGCGATTTTTCATCTTCTTCAGTTTGTAGATCATCAACAGTTGCTGTAATTGTCGTTGTTGCTGCTGCTGTATTCCGATTCTTCCATTGATCGTCAATATGCAGATATCTTTCATAAATATATGCCTCTAAGTCCTGAATATGCATGATTTCTCTAACTAAGTCTGAATCTTTCGCACCGCTTTGATCGGCGTCTTTGTTGCTTTCATTATTATTTGCATCGTCGTCTATTGGGTAAGCAATCACTCTCTCCTCTTCTTTTATCAGTTCTGGTGTCACATTATGCAAAGGACCATGGACATGGTTATGTAAGCGATCACCAGCATGAATAATTTGATCAAATCTCCAATGCAATTCAGAGTTTGTAAAACTTGATAATTTGAGAAGTTCGTAGATTATCCGTCGGTCTATGTTGTCTGTAGATATTTTTGCAGCTGCTTCGACTATTGGTTCATTACTGACACTGTTGGTAGTAGAGGAGGCTGGTGGAGTTGTGGACTGGGTGCTGCTACATTTCGTTCGGGTTGTAGTTGACGAAACTGGCCGTATCATGAACGTCGAAGGGGAAAGAAGTTGGAAGTGATTTTGATGACTATTTCTTTGAATTTTAGATGATGTAGCAACTGATGATAACGGCCGACAAGACGTGAAACTCAATGCTATACACGTTCTTCTTCTTGATTGAAAAGTAATATGTGGTGTTATCAAACTACTTTGCGTACATTTGATGTACCATGTCGATGATGTCAATGACGATTTGGGTATTAGAGAGAATGACTCTGCACGCTGTAGCAGCAGCCGTGCGGATTTATGAGACATTATAAGGTATTCACTTGGTGTATAGCGCTCTATAGGGGCCTCTTTGACACTCTAGCTGTGTTCTGAAGATCCATAGGCAGCTACCTATCGATGAAGTCGGGGGGCTATGATGTAGAGGAGTTAGTAGGTATCGTTGGTTGTTGGCCGCCCGCCATCATCGTGATGATGTTGGTGCGTGGTTTTGTACAACGTAATCGAGTAAATCGAGATTCATGTGCCCACAAAGTACGAAAAGCATAAATGGGAGTCTGCAGACATGACCCGAACCCCCTTCTTGAAGTTTTATTTTGAAGCTTCTATCCACATCTTCGACCTTTATATCCTAATTCGGGTATTTGTTGACATCGCCATCGTGCGTAAGCTTTTTTCGTTTCGCAAAGCCCGAAGCCGCCAGCGTGGTGGAGAGTGGAGAGTCGCTTCAGCTTCAGTTCAATTGAAAAGCAAGCCTCGCAACGGCTCTATCTTGTCTGATCGCAAAAAGATAATCCCAACACTGTGGTTGAGAAGGATACTAATCGGTGACATTATAACCGAGAGTTGATTATAGAAACGGCGCAGAATCCAATAGGAACGGTGGATACATAACTTATACACACAACAAAATCAAAGGAACAATGACTTCAACAAGAACCGCCGCCCTCGCAGCAGTCCTGAGCAGCGCCTCATCCGTGGTTGCTGCCTTTACCAATCCAGCGGTAACTAGCTCTGCCACCTCAAAGAAAACAACAACGTCAATTTATTCTACGGTCGATCCATCTGTGGTGACCAAGAAGGAATATCAAGATATTTGCGGGGTGGACTTTGACGACCGTGCGCTTACAGATAGGTTGAAAAAGACGGCGTATTTGTATCCTAAGCATGTGGAGGTGATTGAAGACTTTGAGCCGTTGGTGAATAAAATGGTGGATGATATCGTAAGTAGAGAATTAAATGCTCGTCGTATTTTTTATGTCGACGGATGGAGTATTGTTGACACCACTTTTTTTGTTACACGTAATCATTGCACCCTCTCACCATTAACCGCGCTCTCTTCTTAATTTTCTGGATCGTTTTTTTTATCACACTCAATTATTACCGACATACTATTCATCATCATAAATTTCCAGCTCCTCGAAACCGGAGAGAAGGCATGGCAACCACAGGACTACCTCCCCGACCTTGCCGCTGACGATTGGCTTCAACAAACCAAAGACCTACGCGAAGCTGCTGAGGGTGTTCCCGATGAAGTATTCGTTGTCCTCGTTGGAGATATGGTTACCGAGGAAGCTCTCCCCACATACCAAACCCTTCTCAACACCTTCGAGGGTTGCGATGATCCCATCGGCACAACCGACTCGGCATGGGCCCGATGGTCGCGAGGGTGGACATCCGAGGAGAACCGTCACGGTGACTTATTGAATAAGTACCTTTACCTTAGTGGAAAGACGGACATGCGTGCAATTGAGGTTACCATTCAACATCTTATTACCAGTGGATTCAACCCCGGCGCTCGTAAGGACCCCTACCGTGGCTTTCTCTACACTTCGTTCCAAGAACGTGCCACCAAGATCTCCCATGGAAATGTTGGCAAGGTTGCTAAAGAATATGGTGCCAAGGACCTCCAACGCATCTGTGCCAAGATTGCTGGTGACGAGGGACGTCACGAGAAGGCCTACCAAAGCTTCTGTACCGAGATTTTGAAGCGTGATCCAGATGGTCTTCTTATGGAATTTGGGGATATGATGCGTGGACAAATCGTCATGCCTGCTGAACTCATGACCGATGGAAAGGATGCCCAGCTGTACGAGAACTTTAGTGCTGTCGCTCAACGACTTGGTGTATACACCGCAATTGACTATGCGGAAATTATTCAACATCTTGTCGATCATTGGAAGCTTGGTGACTTGACCGGATTGTCCCCCGAGGCAGAGAAGGAGCAGGAGTATATATGCCGTTTGCCACAAAGATACAAGAAGTTGGCTGAGCGAAGCATGAATAAGAAGAAGGATGACGAGGTTGAGTTGCAATCGTTCAGTTGGATTTTTGATCGTAAGGCTTAAACGTGTGAACAGAAAAAAGTAAACAACGAAAGAAACATCTAGTGACCGCACTTAAACAACGTACACATACAAACACACGCTTGAGTCCGTGGAAAGCTGCATTCTATTCGAGAGCGCATTCTTGAGTTGCGACACGAAAATACAAACGTACTCAACTGCTTCAATACAATCACTTGATTTAGGCAGATAATTGTTAATTGAGAAGTTTTTTACAGTAGGACTCATCAGGAACTTATCACATGTGACTTTTACAAACATGACTATAATATTACACAAACTTTTACAACATGATCCATTCGCGTGAAACACCCAGAGGCTGCAACTTTTCTCTGTACATTGACTCCTTGCAGCCAGCTGTTCGCCTGAAAACGTAAGTTTACTACCAGCAGCACTTCCAACATCGCCTTGACGAACATGTGGCCGTCTTAGAACACCTAACCATCTCATGAAACGCAAACCAATATCTTTTTCATCTGCCAATTTCATCCGGTCAAAGCTTGTCAATTCTATTACCTCTTGTATCTTGGTGGGTTCGACATCGTCCATTCCAATAAATGTTGCAATTTGCTGAATCACATAACTTGGATTACGTTTCAGTTCTTCAAATCTCACCAACAATACATCCGCATCATTGACCCTCATAAATGAATTTCGATTTGCCATTGGAAAGGACATGATCTTTCGATGGCCAATGTGATTTGAAACAGCGGTAGTTGTGATTATGTCGTCCGATATCTATCCCAGGCCATTCATTTAATTGTTCCATACTGTGCCCAAATCCATCATCTCCGAATCCAAGATCGGGGAGTTCAGGCTGTGGGCAGAATTGCCGTGTCACCTTTTGCAAGTTGCCAGCATATTCTGCCGCGGGGTGTCCAGCGAGGGCGGCGAGAATGCCAATTGTCCATGTCGTACCACTCTTCACGTAAGATGCCACCCATACGTCACCTTGCTTGTGTTGAAAATGTGATGATGCTGATCTCAATTCACGTGCCCGTTCGACAGAGTAGAGAGCTTGGGCGGGCATACCGTCGATATCAATCAACCGCAGATGCCCTCCTCGACTCCATGGCACTTGATTTGGCGCAGTGAACATGTGCTTCAGCAAAGCAGCCATGAGGGTTGGCAACGCAGCATATATAGCTGCCAATATGGCAATGGAGATTCCTATGTAATGTTGTCGTCGGGACATCGAGCTACTATGCTTTTACATCAAAATCTGACCTCTTAAGTATATTTAAGTATATTTGTGTAAGATTGTCCTCTGTGCGTTCTTTTGGTTTGGTGCGTTGATGGAGATTGCTATGAGAGGAGCCCTATCATGATCATATCAGCAGGAGAGATGATGATACGATGAGCTCAAGTAGAGGTATGAATGTGGATTTTTTCTACCATACAATACATTCGATACTTGAACTTACGTCTACNCTTCTCAGGATTCCAGCGGTGAATATACGAGGAAATGGTGTCCTGAGCTATCCAAGCTACCAAAAGCCGTACTACACAAGCCTTGGGAAGCTCCAGCACAAGTGCTGCATGCTGCAGGTGTGGTCTTGGGAGAGACTTATCCCACACGTATCATTAGTGATCTCAAGGCCGAGCGTAGCAAAACTGTTGAGGCTGTTCTGCAGATGCGAAGAGCCAATCAAGAATCTAACAGTGATCGTGGATATGATATGATATCATTACCAGATGGCAAGCGAACTGTCGTATTTACTAAAAAGGAGTTTCGAATTGATCCACAAGGCAATGTGATCAAAGAATTTGCACAACGAAAAAAGTCTACTGGTGGTATCAGTAATGTTGGGAAGGGAAGGGGCAGAAAAGGGAAGAAAGCCTTTCAAAAGAAGCTCTTACGGCAAGAGGCAGCAGGGAAGAAGTAGTCAAAGTTGGATTTGACATATTATCAGATACATCATTAGCATACCCGCCTCCGCTCTTGCTCTTGGAGAGCTGGAAAGATGAAATAAGAGCCAAAATAGATCAATATAATCTTGTTTTTATTAATAGGAGTGATTCCATCTATTAAGTGTTTATCAACTGAGATAGGCGACGCTAGTGCGTGGGTCATACATAATAAACACCACATTAACGGATAAATAGTGCCACCACAGCGTGACACGTGACCGATATCGCTGTTATTCCATATCATCGCATTTCAAGGAAAGGAAGAACATTCTTGATCACAATACTTGCACCGGACGTGATGCGTTTTTCCCTCCTCATGCTCTCAACGTCAAGCTGCTGTCTTGGATTGCAAGAGCAAGGCTCATCCTCTTTCTCGTCAAGCTTGGCCTTCCAGATAGCGAGCTCGAG
>JALLBH010000478.1:634-20618 GCA_036940005.1 Skeletonema menzelii
CCAAACAACCTACACTTGTAGTCGCGATGCACAGCCTTGTAGGCGACCTGATGATGGCCTATTTGAGCACCAACATAGCCCCGTATTTCGCCACCTTTATGTGTGTAGCGACGTGAATACGAGCCCGGGCCGTTGCTAGGTGTTCATTACAGTTGGTAACGATAGCATAGATGGAAATATTCTCGTCCCAAACAACCTACACTTGTAGCCGCGATGCTACAGCCTTGTAGGCGACCTGATGATGGCATTTTTAAGCTTAGAGATAGCTTCTTATTTCGTCACCTTTATGTGCGTAGCGACGTGAATATGCGCCTTTGCCGTTGCTAGTGTTCCATTATAGTTGGTAACGATAGCATAGAAGGAAATGTACTCGTCCCAAACAACCTACACTTGTAGTCGCGATGCACAGCCTTGTAGGCGACCTGATGATGGTCTATTTGAGCACCAACATCGCCCCATATTTCGCCACCTTTATGTGTGTAGCGACGTGAATACGAGCCTGCGCCGCTGCTAGGGGTTCATTATAGTTGGTAACGATAGCATAGGAGGAAATGTATCCGTCCCAAACTACCTACACTTGTAGCCGCGATGCTACGGCCTTGTATTCGACCTGATGATGGCGTATTTGAGAGTAGAGATAGCTCCTTATTTCGCCACCTTTATGTGTGTAGCGACGTGAATACGAGCCTTAGCTGCTGCTAGTTGTTCATTATAGTTGGTAACGATAGTATAGAAGGAAATGTACACTCGGCTCAAATGACCAACACTTGTAGCTGCGATGCTACGGCCTTGTAGGCGACCTGATGATGGCATATTTGAGCGTAGAGATAGCTTCTTATTTCGCCACCTTTATGTGTGTAGCGACGTGAATATGCGCCTGAGCCGTTGCTAGTGTTCCATTATAGTTGGTAACGATAGCATAGAAGGAAATTTACTCGTGACAAACTACCTACACATGTAGCCGCGATGCTACATCTTCGTAAAGGACCTGATGAGAGGTTTGGAGTGAACGCCGTTTAGCGATTTGGGTTTTAGCGAACATTTACAGACACTTACTCCTCAAGATATGTAAGTAGATACATACCATAATATCTTCCACGCTACTTATCATCTTGTAGTATGCTATGGCTATGTGGTGATGATCTCCCATTGAGCTACTGCAACAAGCTCTTCTTTCGGTCACTCTGTTAAATAGTAATAGCATTATTATCCTTCAGCCAGAAGTGCAAATATGGCTTCTTCCAATATTTTTGCAAATCAAAATGGTCTTTTAGCTTCGTCCACCGCTGGGGGCTCATCTATTACTTCGTCGGCATCTGCTGCTGTATCCAACATCCATGCAAACATTGAGAAACGAAACGCACAAATGGAACATCGAAAGCATGAATTGCTGCTGGAGGCACGCAATGCTCGAATGGAGTGGATTTTTGACGACAATATTGCTACTAAAAGAGATGCTGAAGCCGAGTGGGATGGAACTACAAACCCATTGAAAGATTTACATGCTTGTACTAGCGACATACTTCCAAATGCGCCTGATATTATCCGGGGGTTATTATCATCCAAGTGTGATTGGGTAGATTGTAGTGAAGATTCCATTACTTCCAAAGTTGCCTCAAACGTAAAAGATGTAATGGAGAAGGAACAGCTGCAATGGAGCTCCATATCCAAACTACCAGAAAATAAAAATGACTCTACAATTATTGAACCGGACATCAAGACACTGAAAATAAGTGAAACTATGTATCAGAACCTCAATCTCACTCCAATACCACCACCTGCAACATATGATCAGTTCCTCAAAATTTTATGTGAACCATCTGCAGCAGATATTGTCATCTCCATCCAAAACTTTTGTAAAACTGTCAAGGAAGCTGCTCGTGTAATGATATCTCTCCAGGGGGAGACAAATAATTCTGCTGATGGAAAGGATAGTACCACTGCAACTAATGGAAACAAATCGCAGCTAAAACAAAAACTGAGCGTGCAAAATCATACCTTGAGTTTGGTAAAAGCGTTGAGGGGATTCGTTAACTCTACTATTCGTGACATGGAGAAGCATCCTGCATTTGATTCCTTCCAAAGTCTCCAAAGCGATAGCGAATATGATGGAAATTCTAATGATAATGTCGCAAAAGATAGGCTTGTAGAGTGCCTGGAAAAGTTCCTGTTCACAAAGTGTCGCAAAGATATCGATCTTGTGCTATCATGGGAAGTAGAACCTAGAGATGATGAACATTATCATACATTGCGTGGCAGTATCAAGAAGGAAGAAAACCCTCTCACAGAGGTAGACAGCAAAAATGTTTACAAGCTTGTCAAAGACTCTGAGGTTGAGATGCATAACAAACTGAAATCATTACAATTTGTCACTCCAAGGCATCTTGAAATTCGATGTTTGGGATCAAACGCTAAGAATGATATCGATCTTTCGTATCCAATGCAACAATTGAAATCACTCAGAAATGAATCGTCGCCTCGTGAGATGCTGCAGAAAATCCTGCTGGCTTTTCGTGGGATAAATGTTGCATTGAATGCTGCGATAGGGCAGCAGTCAACTCCCCCAGGAGCCGATGACATCTTGCCAACACTGATTCTTGCCGCAATACGCGCAAATCCTGTTGGAATCTTGACCAATATTTTGTTTATTGAACGTTTTGCTGTAGTGTCACTACTAAGAGGTGAAGCAGGATATGCATACACCAATCTCTGCGGGGCGGTTCAATTTCTCAGGGATTTAGATGTGGAAGAACACATGGCTGACGTATCAATGGGGGAGGGAGCCGTTTTGGCAATCTCTCCTGCAGAGTTCCGATCTGGCTTGGAAAAATGCAGACTGATGATGCAAGCTGAAGAGATAGAAACGAAAAGGGGAAAGGCAGCAAATGATGGTTTGAAAACGTCAACCGGTACAGTGGTGGGTGACGCTAAAGACAGTGATGACATAATTGCTCCTTGTTTCGACATGAGTATTGCAGCGAGTGATGTACGACATGCTCGCAGTATTGGATGCATTGCTGATCTCGACTGGGCACTGCAGAGACAAAAAGAAATCATGTGGAAAGATGGCAAAGTAGCAACGAATCACAACGCCGACGAAATGGGCACCAATGGTGCTGTCAATAATGTCAGCTTCCTCCCTCCTGAAGATCCACCATTACCTTCAAACTTCTCACGCTCTTACTCATACCTAGCTACATCTCCGAATGATATCCGTATGAGTGATCTGCCAAAGTTATTGAAAGAGTATAGGATGCTGGCGCATGCCACTGAATCGCTTTTGAGTGAACGACAGACATGGAGAGAAAGTGAACGGAAGCGATTGATGAAAATGGAGAGAGAGAGGTTGGAGAAACGTTATGAGGACTTAATTGGTAAATCATTATAGTAATATGCAGCATAATACGGCAAAAAGAAGCTCTGTTTTACATAAAGATTTATTTATTCACTAATGCAAACGGTAATGTTGCTAACGCTCAAATTCCGTGCCCTTGCCAATGTTGATTCTGGTCAGGGGCTCTCCATGAGTTCATTTGATGGGCAGCCATCTCATTGTTTTGAGGATACCCTTGATGATGATACTGTTGTTGCTGTTGATGAAGCTGATGTTGTGGAGGATAATTGTGAGCAGAATAATCCATACCTACTGTTTCGATGCGAGGCATTTTGTTTGCCATGTATTCTTGATTCTGTTGGTGTATATCGTTGTCGGTACTGTCATTGTAAGATCTCTTCGCACGCCCACGTGTCTTATCTGGTGAAGTCCCATTCCGTTCCCTCTCCTCCGCATTCTTGAGGAACTCTGGCAACAAAACAGCGTTCTCTCCGAAGACCTGTTCGAATTTGTCTGGGTCATCTCCTTCCAGGATGCCAATCAGCTGCTCAGTTTGAATACGCGCCCCTCTTCTCTGAGCAGTATCCCAATCCTTTAGCTTTTTCACCACCATATCCTTGTAGTACACGTACCCAGTACGCCAGGTGTGCTTCGGATCCTTCACAGCATCCAGCTCTTCGTTTGTAAAGCCAGCGAGAAGCAGACACTCACGAATGGAGAAACCTGGATACACTAATTTGGCCGCAAGAGCGCGACATTGACGTGGATTCCCACCAGGAGTTGCTCGCTGCCAATGGTCGGGTACACCACGCCAACGAAAGTCCAATTGCTCGAGGAGTTCGACTCGCTTCTCGGTCAAGGACTTGGCTTTGTTTTGATATTGAGTACGCTGCATGCAGACCCATCTTCCTAGATCAGTCTTCGTGTAGACCATGCAATTTCCGTGCTTTTCGTGATACCTGAAAATAAAATCAAGACAATGTTCGGGTGAGAATGCCACACAGTACAGGCATCAAAAGAACAGACAGAAGGTGACGCTGGACTTACTTGAGCAGCTCCGCGTACTTAGCATTCCATTTGATATCATTCGTCCCGTCATAACTAACAAAGTCTGGAGGCAAATCCACAGGGGGTGGACCAACTGCCTTTTCATGCTTCTTGGTTGCCATCTCAAAGTTCTGCACATAAGAACTTGGAAACTTCTTTGCCATGTGAAACAAAATCATATTGGCTGCATCATCACTTGTCCCATCGCACCACTGTGCCCAAGAATCAATGAATTTGTCCATGAGTTTCGTTTGCTTGTTGTACGAATGGAAGGCCTTATTATCAAGCTCTCTCTTGTTGACAGATTCCCTACGACTGAGAGGAACACACAAAATTTGGTATTCATAAGCCCCCATTTTTGCCTTCGTTTCAATGTTGTTCCTCTTGTCGAACTGCAATAGTTCCGTCATCATGTCACCGCGTTTCAACTGAGAAGTCCTATCCATCCCACTTGCTTTGAGCTCGGATAGAAATGGAAATGTTTGTCTCCTATCCCTAACGTATGGCTTGATTTCATAAAAGTTGGTGCTCTTATCTGGTTTCATCTTTTCAGGGATCATCTCCTTGAGATCCTTCTTGGCTTGTTCACTCATGTTTTCAAGAGTCTTTGTCTTGGCAATTCCAAACTTTCTAATCTTGTCTTTATTGACCTGCAAATCAGAGACTTTGGTCACCTTGACCCCATCAATGGTAACAATTCGATCGCCCACTTCAAGCTGCCCCTTGAAAGTACACGCAGCATCAATCTCTGTAATTGTTGCACCACCCAACACCTTGTCAATCTTGAGCGTCAGTCCAAGTCTCCCCGGTGACACAATGAGAAGCATCGTTGCCTCCTCCTTGGCTGCCGCAATGAGATCCATCTTTCGCTGTCTCTCCTTCTTGGCTGCCGCCTCTGCCTTGTCTGCTTCTAACCTTGCCTTGGGGTTGTTCTTGCATTTCTTGCAGGTACATTCGGCAGCACAGTCGATGCCGGCGTCAAAGCAGCCACAGTATAATTTAATGCACTGGCTTTTGCGACAGCTGCAGTAAATGGGGATACCGGCGATTGACTTCATGCGGTCCTCATTGGAAGTGGTATCAGTGGCTTCATTGCTTGGTTCATTTGCTACAGTTGTTTCAGTTGCTACTTCTTCACCAGTCGCAGTGGGTTCTTCCCCGGCCGTTGCTTCGGTTTCGGCATCATCTGTGGAGTTCTCTTCGGCGGCAGCGGCGGTTTTTTTTGCTGCCTCATCTTCCGCCGCAACTGGGGAGGTAGGATCGGTCATGTTGCTGGCAATAATGTCTTGACACGAGAATGATTTTGAAAAGAGAGGATGTCTTCACAACGTTTCGGCTTGGTTGTTTCACTACAGTTTTCCTGACTTGGTTCATGAGATGTGGAGATTTGCCGTTGCGTTGGATTTTTCGAATTCTGAAGGCGAAAGATGCAGTCTGTCCTCCACCAGTTTTCTTCCCCCTCTCTCCCCCCTCCTCTCTCCTCCCTCTTCCAAATCCAGATATTATTGGGACACTAAAATAAAAAGATACGAACCATGACGCTACCTATTGGTACCATTCTAGAAGAAGATGAGCTCCTCACAAACATTGAAGACTATGCTTCATCATTACAAGTGGATGCCATCCTCGTTCTCGGAGGAGGTGTGCCTCTCTCCCCAAAAGACCCGCCGACATATGTGAAACGAAGATGCGACGTGGTGGCAAAGTTGATCAATGCGTTTCAAGAGCAAACTAATGATACTAGTGCTCCTTCAGTGGTTTGCCTATCAGCTGGGACAGCTCATCTACCGCAGTACATAACACGTCACAATGGCCTCCCGCTTTGGGAGTCTACTGCGTCGGCTGCCTACTTGATGCAGCTGGGTATACCTGAAACGAACATATTTGTGGAGACAACATCCTACGACACTATTTCGAATGCATTCTTTACCAGATCGTCATTTACAGATATCAATGGTTGGAGAAGATTATTAGTAGTTACCAATGAGTTTCACATTTATAGAACCAAAGCAATATTTGATTGGATCTTTTCTGTGCCAAGTGCAGAAGGTGGTCCAACTACAAACTATGAATTGTTCTATCTTTCATGCAACAATGTCGGTCTATCCAATGAGGCAGTTGAAGCTCGTCGATCACATGAAAAGCGAGGAGAAAAGAATGTTGTGGAGAATCTTTCAAAGCAGTATAAAACTTTGAAGAGTGTGTTGGGATTTCTGACAACAAATCATGACTTTTACGCTGCAAACAAACTAGTGCGACAGAGTATGGGTGATGGGAATGAAAAGAGGAGTGGTGACTTGTTAAAGCTGAGTTATGGTCAAAAATCGAGTGGTGGCTCATCATCACGATCAAGCGTCATACAGTTTCAAGATGGAAAGATTGTGGTTTCTTTGTACAGTCTCGTTTTTGTTTGTCTTGTGGTTATGGGGTTGTATTTTTCAAGACGTAGTTACTATCTTCACAACAAGGAAAGCTGACTGTCATACTTATTACCATGCAAGAACAATGTACCTACTATTAACTTGTGACTAGTAAACAATCATTTATGAATTTTATGTATCCTATCTCTGAAATTCATTGCCGTACCCATGCCCATGACCGTAGTATTGATTATTGTCGCCATGTTGGTGTTGTTGTTGGTGTTGTTGTTGCTGTGCGATTCGGCGTAGTAACTCCATACTGATTACTTGTTGTTGGTCCTGCTGCTGATGCCCCCCATTGCTGTTAGCTAGAACGGCTTCCAATGCAGCTTGCGGAATACCAGCTGCAGAAGCTGCTTGGAAGATGCGTTCCAAATCACCGCCACCACCGTTGCCGTTCCCACCTTGGAAGTATGGTGACTGACGGCCCCGCATCGCCAACAGTTGTTGTAAATTCTGAAGCTGATTTGTCTCATAATTGTGCTGACCCATCTGCTCACGGTAATGTTGTTGGTGTTGCATATGCTGAGCATGCGCTTGTAGAATCTCTTGTTGCCGAAGATGGTGCACTTGCTGACGATATATTTCTTCTTGATGTTGTCGGTACATCTCTTCCTGCTGCTGCTGCTGAACTAATCGTTGGATATGTTGTTGTTGCTGTTGAAGATGGATTTGCTGACGAATATGATCCTGCTGTTGTTGCAATATCATTTGTTGGCGGTATTGTTCTTCTTTTGAAGCGGTGGCGTTGCTGGTGGCGTTACTTACAGAAGAATCGACGGAATCTGGTTTGGGGGAAACTTCGACATCAGGCTTAGACGGAGGAGTATCCTTGATCTTCTTTTTTCGTCCAGGTTTCTTCTTTACCTTCACTACTTCCGAGTCTTTGCCTTTGCCAGCCCGTTCATTGAGTTGCTTTGTGATCTTTTCCTCGTTGTCGTGGAAGTAGTTCTTTGATTGAATGTCCGTTCTGGTTCCTACTGCCTTCGATATTGCCGACCAGTCATGACCGTACTTCTCCAATGCCTCGTATAAAAGTCTCTTCTCTTCCGCTTTCCACTTTTGAGCCTTGTGCTTTCTCTTCGGAGGTTCTTCATGGACAGAAGGCATGTCATTTTTGCGTTGAATTTTCTTTGGATCTTCTTCCTCTTCGCTCAAGGCTACTGCTTTCCGCTTTTGGTGGTGTTCTTTTTCGTCCCGGTGCTTTATGTATTTCCGACTGCTTGACTCTAAAATAAACCAGTTGCTGCGCCTCGGCTTATGCTCCTTCTTTGCGTCGTCTGAATGTTTTGCGTTATGGACACTTTCTTCCAAATTAGTGAAGACTTCTAGTTTCATCGGGTGGAATAACTTCGAGTGGTAAGTGCAATCGTTCTCTGGGATCGAAATTTGAAGCGGCTTTTCAGCGCTAGTACCAGCTTTGACTGTTGCACCGACAGATAAGACAGATTGGATTGTGGCATCCCACGGGACAACATCACCACGCCGTTTCTTACGCAAGAGGAACTCTTTCAAGGCTTGTTTGTATGGAACGGTTTTCTTTGAATCATAATAGAATTTGATACAGTCTTTGGTCGATTTGTTGCGCAAAAAAGAAGCAATCTTGCGAAAGTCCTTAGGATGGTGAAGGAATCGATCCAGAAAAATGCACTTCTCCATGTCACTCCAGATATTTACATGACAGCGTTCCTCTTCGTCGGCCAACATGTCATCAACACGGTGAGCAAAGAAGCCATTTGAGTATGAAGCAAATAGCTGGCGCTCCAACAAACCTTGCTGCCGCGGTAATGCACACCCACCCTCTTTGATGCGCTTCTCCATTGCTTCTTTAGCTGCAAGCTCTGCAATGATCTGCTCTTGTTCATACTCTGAACGAACAACATCGCCTTGCGAAATTCCTCTACGAGGACGACGGTAGGGGTTATTACCGCGAGGAGCAGGTTCGTCGATCTCTATGGGTTTTCCGGCACTGAAGAACCCTCCAGACGAATCGAGATCGACGCCGGTCTCTTCTTTGTAGATCGCCTGTCTCGTGACATACTGGTTCGCCAAATCTGACCATCGTGACTTCAACTTCTCATTTTGGACGCGAATGCATTCCTTCATGTGTGGAGCAAATTCAAGGAAGGTACGATTGTTTTCCTCAAACATTGGTACATCCTTGGGTTCAAGGTAGAGAGCATCATGAATTCCAGTGACTTTTCGCGCACGGTTCGACCATTCCTCATTAGATACAGTCTCTCCATCTTGGGTGGCTTGTGGAAAGTATGGAATGGCAGAAAGAGAGTCATGGTGTGCTTCAGATGCGGTGCGCTGATTCTGTGCCAATAATTTGCCTATGAGACCAGACATTTTTCCCGGGGCATCCATAGTTGGTAAACTGTCTGCTCCATCTTCATCAATCATTTCTGGCATAGCAGCGATATTCGCTTCTTGGAAAGCAATTTCGTCCAGCTCTTGTATTGTTAGTTCCGCCTCCTTCACCTTCTCTCGGACGGTGAAAATCTTCTTCTTTAGCCCACTAACCTTCTCGTCAATAGCAGCTTGGCAATCATTCTCAAGCTTGGCACGGCCAGATCGCCTTTGCTCGTTCAAGTCGTCTTTTCGTGCATTAAAGACTCGCATCAGCTCCTCTCTCTTGTCTTCCACGCTCTGATTTCTCTCATTAATGCGATCCTCAAATTCTTTCTCAATTTGTCGTCGCCTATCCAATTCTTCTTGCGCCTTCCGTTCTTCCTCCTTAATCTTGTCCATCTCTTTACGCATTCGTTCTTCCTTCTCCCGTTCTTCCATTTCACGGACTTCTTTCTTGGTGGTGGTGGCCTGCTTCCCTTTCGCTTTGATCTTCTTCTCGAGTTCTGCCATGCATTTTGTAATTTCAATCTTGGTTGGGAGGGGAGTAAGACCCTCTTGAGATGGGACGGAGGCTGATGAATTGTCCATTATCTTCGCCATACGACAGATGATGTCTTCTGCTTTCTGTATCTTAACCTCGTCTTTTAATGCCGAACAAGTTAGTGACGCAGGTTTCTCCTCTTTTACAGGAGATGATGGTTCTTTGATATCCTTAGGCAGCTTCGCTGATGGCGCAGGACCTTCATCAGTCTTCTTTGTCACCCCCTCGTCGACTTCATTACCCTCCTCTCGCGAGAAGGGGGATTTGTTATTACTGTAAGAGGGCACATCACTACCAGGACCTCGGCCGTATTGATGCCTTGGTGACGAAGGCGCGTTAGAATGACGGGGCGATGACGGCCCACCACCAAATGAATCTTGTCTTGCTACAAACGAATTACTATGCTGTGATTCAAAGCTCGGCCGATGACGAATCTCCACTGTCGATTTACCTGATGAAAATGAACCCCGATGATGATAACTACTTTCATGGTGTGCATCCCCACGAATCTCCCCTGGAGACTTGGAGTAAGGTGACGGTCGAATCTCTCCAGGTGATTTTGTAAAAGATCCCCGATGCTGCTGTTGCTGACCACCTCCAACTCCTTCATGTTGCATGTTTATGTCACCGCGAACCTCGCCAGGCGACTTATTGTACGGTGAAGGTCGAATATTATCTCCTCCTGAAGAACCGGAGTATGATCGACGATGTTGCGGTTGTTGATAATGATGAGGAGTGTGGTGATGAGGCCGACCACCCCCACCACCACCTCCACCACTACTTCCACGGTATCCTTCCCCAACACCTCGTTCACTATTACGCGAATGCGGAGTTGACATTATTTCTCCCGGTGACTTCGAAGGCGACGAACCTGCTGACCACATCATATCCCCACCACCTCCACCGGAAGGTGATGATGAAATGGGTGGTGCAGGAACATCATTGATTGCATCCTCACTAAAATGATGTGGTGGTCGACCACCACCTCCACCACCACCTCCACCACCACCTCCTCCTACCTTGCGATACGAAGATGATCCCGTCGGAGTATACAAAGATGAATATCCCCGTGACGATGACGACATGGGCGCTGGACGTGTATTATCTCCACTGCCTCCACCTCCTCCACCAGGACCAGGATGTGGTGAAAATGTATTATTTGAATTGCGACGTCGATCATTACTGCTTCCACCAACTCCACCACCACTACCAACACCACTCGTAAAGGAATTTCTGGGAGATGGTGAATAATGTGATTTGCCACCCATCATTCCCCCATCTCCACCACCACCACCAACGGATACACGCATGTTATCACCAAAACTTTGACTCCGTGATCCCAACAATGATGGACGATCATTCTTATTCGAATTGTTGGAATATCCTCGATCTCCTCCACTCCCATAGAAATCACTTTGACTCCGTGATCCCACAATGGACGGTCGTTCGCCCCCATTCCCACCAACCTCATACGATGACGATGCAGGCCCATAATGATCATTGTTATTCCCACCATTCCCCATACTATTGTTCATACTGTTGTTGTTGCCCCCCATCGAATTCATGGGATTATTAGTATGACCTCCACCCATCATGGTATTATTAGGATTCATACTATTATTCATCATGTTCTTTTTCTTATTCCGGAAATTATTTGGACAATCCTTCCATTCGTGATCATGTCCCGCAAATCGACAGGGGTTATGATATTTTCGTTGTTGATGTGGTGGTGGTGGTGGTCCCATGCTTTTATTGGTAATGTCATCGTTTCCTACTCCTCCTCCTCCACTGGTACTGCCGCGGCCGTAAATGTTCATTAATTCACGTTCCTTGTGAGCTGGATTGTTGTTATTGGGATTATTATTGTTGTGATATCCCCCTCCCCCGCCACCGCCCCGACCAAAACTTTTGCGGTGTCCACCACCATGATAGGGATGATGATATCCGCCACCGCCGCCTCGGAAAAGGCCTGGTCCTCCTCCACCATGATGGCTATTATGTGGATTATTATGATCCCGTGGATTATTGGAATTTGTTCCAGTGTAGCCCCGCCCTCCTCCTCCTCCGCCACTACCGCCTTGATTGTCGGAGGAGGAACCACCGCTGTTCATGTGGCGATAGCGAGGATCTCGTGGGTCCATCTTGTTCTTTTATTGTATGTATGGGATGGATTGGTAGAAGATGGTGTATGTACGTGCCATCTACGTCATGGTGGCAACAATTATTGAGGAAAAAGCAACCGCAAATAAAGTGAGAGTTTGAAACTGATAGTCTGTCCTACTTTTCCCTTTCTCCTTCCTTTTCCTTCACTCCTCCAGAAGAGTTGAAGCTACTTACATCATACTTTACTTTCTTAGCGTGGTGCTCCCCTCATCAGGACAGCTTCTGAAGCAAAGCAGGTAGATAATGTGCTTTGTCAGAACTCGACTTAGGTGGTTCATAAGCCACTTTCGTTCCAGTACGATAGACATTCTTCAACATCCAGTCCTGCAGTTGCAAAGACGAAGTTTATTCGAGTTGATCATAATTTATCCTACTATTGGCTTAAGTCTTACAGTAAACCCCTTCAATCTTACACCAATTTGACTGCTTTCACTTTGTGATTCAAGCGTCTTTCCATTACTGGGTTGTATACAATAGCATCATCATCCTCATCCACACCCACGAACTCTTCAGTACTCTTCAACATGGCACATTCATCAGGAGTCTCCTCTTGACGACAGTGACTAATTTCAAATGATTTCGGCGGTATCTGGTAATTATAATGAGTTGCACCGTCATAATTTTGTAACGATGAACGTCCCGACTTGGTTGTTAGCAGGCGCTTGCGTATTTCGACGTCAGTTTCTGCCACACTGCGATGCCACCTTTGTTTTGTGTTGGCATCTTTGAATGCTACGAGGGTCGTCCATGGCCATTGAAATTCACAATGTTCCTATGATTTTATAGAGAGAGAGTTTTGTAAGAATGTGGTACATCAAATGATAACACAGCATGATTGTTCACTACCCACGTACCTCGGTGTAAATGTGCATGCTCTTGAATCCAACCTCTTTCAATTTCTTCTTAATGATTGCCCGGTTCTCAAACCTACCGACCTCATCTGCTGGGTCGTCGTCAGCATTGCTCTCCCCTAGCTGTATTACCAAAATCCCAGACTCGGTCAATCCATTGTATAAGGACTTGATATATGCGTCATTTGAATAAAGTTCCACGGCGTAGGAGATTTTCACATTGGGATCCAGAGAATCCATTACAATAACATCAAATTTGTCAACTGATCCATCTACTGCTTCATCGGAAGGGAAAGCAGATATGAAGTATTGCATTGCATCCTCATACCGCACTTCAGCTCTAGGATCTTCAAAGCAGTCGTTGGTACTGCCAATAAGATCTGAGCAGTCTGACCACTCTTTAAGGTATTCACGTGATAATTCTACGACATCCTCATCAATTTCAATCATTACCGCCTTTTCAACAGTTTTGTGTTTTAGTACTTCTCTCAGAGTCGCACCCTCTCCACCCCCAATAATGGCAACTCTCTTGGGATTTGCATGCGTAAACATGGCAGGGTGGACGATACTTTCGTGATATGGGGCATCCCCATAAAGAGTGCTTTGTTGGACTCCATCCAAGAAGAGAATTTTGTTCGGAACAAACAATTCTGGATGCATTGATTCATATGCACCATCCGTATTCGAAAGAGACATGTGATACGATTCCAAGTCACGTTGGTCTGGGTCCAGGACTTCATAGATATCAACATGTTGAAATGCTGTCTTGGTCGAAAGCAATGGACGTTTCATATCAAAATCAAGTCGTCCCAACACTGACCATCCAAGCCCCTCATCGAGAGGATTGCTTGTACGGACATACCCCGGAGCGAAGCCCTCACGGAATCCACGCAGCTTATGTGCCCACAACAAGGTAGGTTCCGGTATATCCTCTTCGTTCTCTCCTTCCGATGGAGTTTGTTTCACGGAAAATAACCTTTCAATAAGTGGCATTAACGGGACCAATTTCCCCCCTCCACAAGTGAACAAGTCCAAGGTAATAACGCCCTCCAATGGCCATGTGTGGAATGCAACGTGACTTTCCAAAAGTACTCCCGCGCAACTTACCCCGATAGGGACAAGAGAGTGGCAATGGTAGGATAGAAGGGTGAGTTTGGATTCATTTGTCAATTCAATCATTGCCGATGCCAATCGTTCTTCCGAGTTGAGAAATTCTGAATCAACATCTTTAATATCCACGAGAAGATGTTGTCCTGCTGGAAGATGGAGCCCATCCGAGTCATCATTGTGTCCATCCTCGTTGATAGAAGAGGCTGCTACCTCCTCTTCTGTCATAGATAATTCACTCTTCTTCTCCTTCCCACGCGAACATGCCTCACAGGGCGGATCAGCATTCAAAGGCTTCCAGCCCTTATCATCCCCCGTACTCTTCTTCGTATCACTACGAAAATCTGGCCCGCCATCAAATTGCTTTTTACTCTGCGAACTCATATACAATGGCACAGTGCGGTCAATATGCAATGTGTTACTGGTGCTCGTCCCCTCATTGGGGAAACTTTTGGATGTGTAGGTGGTGTAGGGCACTTGCTTCCCGGCGAGAACTTTGGGTGTGGGGAGTTGTTTGATGTCTTTTCCGGACATGCCCTTGCTGCTTCCATCGTCGAGAAGTGCACCGATTATTGCAGAGGAGGAGGCAGAAGAGGCTTCTCGTATGACGATGGCGGTAGAGTCACTACGTATTGGGTTGATACCCGCACTTGTTAAGAGTACGAGGCGAGAAATCCATCCTACTGAGAATGCAATCAGGGTCGATATACCAATGGAGAGAAGGATGAAGGTCCCTGATAGCTGAATGCTAAATTTACCCGGCTTCGTCATTTTTTTGTTTGTGAAATTTTATCTTTGAGCTATCTCAATGAAAGTAATTTTCCAGAATGTTGTTGCATGGAAGACTCGATCATAAATCAGTTGTTTCTTCTCCTGTTTGTTGCATGGGGGGCTGCTTGGTTGCTTCTGCGTCTGCGGCTACAGTATTGTCATTCTTTCATTGCTTGATAAAATCAGATATAAGTATGGTGGAGGCTGAAGGCTGAGTTTTTCGTTTTCGGGGGCCGGCGGGAGGAGCAAAGCGAACGCCGCCATTTTTGACCTCTCCCGCAAATTTAGGACTTTCCCGCTAAGATTCTCACTCACAAAATTTTTACCCGGAAAAGGCCAGCGGTGAGAATGCATCCAGAATCAATCGAGAGTGAAGGCAGGATTGACTACCTACGTCCTACTTTCGCGCCTGAGAACAATACATTCGATTTGGTTGACGACAATAAAGCTCTGTGCCTCTCAAAAGAATACAAACAACCAAAAGACGTCGCGAGTGGCGTGTCAGAGCAATAAGTATACTGACTTCCCATCAAGCTACAGTCCGAAGGCCGACACCTGAATAAGACATCATGGTTGAAGAACACCCTTCACCCTCACACTTGGCTCCTGATAGCCCTTCGTGCATTGACCTCTTCCACAAAGAAGTGACAGCAGTGCAGCTGGTACAGTCCGATTTCAACTCGCATGCGGGTGCTGATACTCGGGCGCATCAATCAGCATACGCGCCGGACATGAACCTGAGCGGTGGAACAGAGTGTGTTGAGAAGCCGTGGGCTGGTAACGACACTTCGTGGGTACCTTCTGCACTTGTCCCTCCTGCTTCTGGATTGGAGTTTGATGACGATATGTCGGTGATATCAGGAGGGAGAGAAGTAACTCTCGATGGAGGCGTGCATTATGTCCAGGAGGTATGTTCTGATGCCACTGCGTTGAGGAATGGTGCATTTCAGCAAGACGATGAAAGCTTCTTAGGATGCTTGCCGGACTACTTGAATGTTGTTTCGCCTATAGCAAATCCCTCCAACCTCACTAGCTTCCACGAGCCACAGCTTGGACTTGATCTACGATTGGGACGGCTCCATTCTGATGTGACCATGGAGGCGAGCGAAGCATCAGTGTGCACACCTCGTGTGAGCAATCTCCATGGTCATGGCAAAGATACTCTGTGGTATAAGAATTTCAGAGCTTTGAAGGTAAGCCGCGCATAGACTCTCATAGTGTTGACCAATCAAGTGCTTGCTCATTTACGACTATTATTTTGTGTGCATGCGACTGGCAGGAATTCAAGGCAGAACATGGTCATACTAACGTGCCACAAGAATACTGGAAGAACCCATCCTTAGGAAACTGGGTCAAGTACAATCGTAAGAAGCTGCGTGAGTGGCACAGCAATGGCAGCAGCGATGATATGGAGAAGATGACACTGCTTATTGAGATTGGTGTGGTATCTTACATAGGTGAGTGTTGTCATGGTTCGTCGGCAAAGTTCATGCTAGTTTCTTCTACTAACTCTATTGCGTATGCATGTGACGATGTTTTATGACAGGTAAAGGCAACGCTGCAAAAGCGAATGGCAATCAGTTTACTCCGCGGCAGGTCAAAGCTTGGGAGAAGCAATTTAAGAATCTATGCAAGTACAGGGAAGAGAGTGGGCACTGTGACGTGCGATACAGTGAAACGGGCAAGTGGAAACCACTCGCTGAATGGGTAAAAAGACAAAGGAAAGTCTATCGCAAGTTTCATTCAAACGGAGAAGTCCAAGGTACCATGATCTTCTTGAACGGTTTGATAGATTGAGAGAGATTGGCTTCAAGTTTCGCATCGGCAGTGAATGTGGGAGGTAGAAAGGTGGGAAGTAAGGGATGGCATCGAATGAGATTGAGCTGATTTATAAACAAAATAGTGTCGTCGACGAGACACTCTTCACCTGATCTCTGGCAATCCTGTCAGGTAAAGTCACAAGCAAAGTACGATAAGAAGTATCGACAGTCAGGGTAGAAATTGTATAACTTCATTTTTAACGCTAAACATGAATTTAACAGCGTATCGTAAAAGAGATAAAACGATAGATTTCAGTCTGGGATGCGTCTTCTCGAAGCACTACATATTCTGTATCGTGTCATCAATGTCTGACAAACTTGCCAGACGAGATCATTTATGTAACCTTGAGCAAGGACCTTGAGCCAAGCCATGCTCGTCTCTTTGATGCAGTGCTGACACACGCAGGTTACTGTCTTCCTTTACACATATTTTTGTGGATTGACCAATCAGCTCGCTGACACTCTCTGCCACAATATATGCTTGCATCGATTGCAAAGCAGCAATGTCTCTTTGCTCTGCCTGCCGTAATTTTGATCGTGACAGGGTGACAAAACAGTGACAGCAACTCGAAAACGTTGACAACATCAGCGGAGATAGATAATAATATTGGCAGAGGTATTATGATGTCATTGTCAGAATTCTTTGCAATGAACCCCAGTTCATTCTCCAGTAGCATTCCTTGGTGATCAGCAGCGCATCGTCGCCTTAGAGAATTAAGCAAATAGATCAGAAAATACGTTTTTAGGAGTACCACCGAAGAGAAATAACCATACGATGGATGCCGATGGCAAATTCCCAATATCCAAAATCAAGGCACAACTTCTCAGAGATGACGATGTAGGTAGAGTGTCGACAAAGGCTGTCGAGCTAATAGCTGCTTGTTCGGCTTTGTTTGTAAATGATTTGGCAAGGTCTGCTATGTCTACTGCGGAAGCATCACAGACACGGAAGAGAAAGTCGTCATCTAAAACAAATACCGCTGCTAAGGATGTTACATTAGTTACCTTGGCTCAAATCAAAAAGAGTGTAAAGGCACAGAAAGAATATAGCTTCTTGGAGGGTGTTTTGGATGGAGTGACTGAAAAGAATGCATTTCATTACGATACTGCTGCTGCAAAAAAGAGAAAAAGATTGGAAGACAATGATAACACAAAACAGAAGAACAAATCACGTAAAAAGACAAACGCTGCTTCAAAGCTGCCAGTCGAGGCAGGGGATTCTGCTGATAACGATGTAGTTGAAAATAGAGCACTACGTGAGGCAATAGAAACATCAGTTACATCACAGAATACTCACGGACAAAACAGAGAAATCATTGAAGATGATGATGATTATGACTAGCGTGTATGTGCTAGAGCAGCTATGATTGCACGACTTTTCCTCTATGTTATTTTACGTCGTACACATACAATCAAACGTTAACAGATAACTAAGCACAATACCAGACATATCTTCTGTAGAGTACTAATCCCTTGACTAGGCACCACAGTTTGGGTAGAACTGCAACCAAGTCTCTCTCATCTTCCTACTGAGCTCAGGATGATTTGCTTCAAACTCGGCAGGACCCTCAGCGAAGCACACAATGACGGCGTTCACAGCGCTTCCGATAGTGCTGAGCAGGATGCTTGATAGAACCAAACCAATAATGAACCCGAGAATTGCATTGGTTGTAGACACAGACAATCCAGTGTCTATTGTGTTGTTGAACAAATCGCCGAACGTATTTTCGTTGAATGCATAGCCTATTCCACAGCAAACACCTCCAACACCGAGACTCAAGAAGAAAAACACGTTCGAGATAAGGTCATCTGCAATAATAGCTTCCCATCCTCGGTTCTTGAATAGAGTGAAGACGTTTTTGCCTGCTTCGATGTACGAGTAACCGTACAAACCAACGTATACAAAGGCCCACTACGGCAATGCAAAAAAGGAAGAAAATTAGAATTCCGTGTACATCAATGACCCAGGTACGTCTCTAGATGCAAACTTACCTTGTTGAAATACTCCAAGAGGTCTGCTAGACATTGCAGAATACACTAATGCAAAAAAAAGAGAAGAAATTAGAACTTCATACACATCACAATACCCGACGTACGACTTAGATGCAAACTTACCTCCGCAATGCATAGCAAGAAAGAGCCACCCTCTTCTCCGCGCGCAGCTTGTGCTACAGCTTTCGTAGCCTGTAAAATTGCAACCAACAGAGAACCAAAACAGACTGATCCAAAGGATGTTGTAAGGGTGCGAATGATGCTCCCCATAACACCACCGGAGCAGCAGCCAGAATGCTCCGGGGAGAACCACCAGCTTCCCACAGTCCCGCTAACTGTGACGTGGGTACAGTTTTGGATTACTTGATGGGTGAAAAAGAAGGATAGGAACAGAAGGAAGTAGTAACCGTAGTTGATATAGTTTTCCTCCGCCTGCTGGTTATTATTGACAGTCACGATGACTTGATCATACACGCCAGCCAGGGCAATTGTCCACAAGATGCTCCATCCGAATGCCAAAATCACATAGAGATAAGACACAAAGACTACACCACAGTTTTTCTTTACCGCAGTGCACGCCGTAAGCAAGTTAACACTGGCAAATGGAATACGAGACCAAACTGTTGAAAACGTGGCAGATGAAAGAATGTTAGTTGAAAGGGAAATCTGCAACTATCCATCTCATTAAAAAGGAACGTACCGGCGCGTGCATAACAACCAAAAATAAGGAAGAATATCACACCAAAAATTCCCCCCCAGATGTTGCCATACAAGAAAGAGACCACCATCATAGCTCCGGATAAAATTAACATTCCAATGAGCGACGCCTTGATCAAAATCATCGGGATGCACATCATTAGGGGCAAACAAAAGCCGGTGAAAACCATGGCAATAACGCCAAGGACAAAAGCCGCAGCGACGTAACCATCATAGCTGCCGCCACTGTTGTTTACTTGTTGGTCAAATGCAGTGGAACCGTAAATCCCTGCAACAGCTGCAATGGCTGCCACGTTACCGATAAGGAGAAAGGCGAAGATGGGGTCGCGACATTTTGCTGGCTGCTGCTCTCCAGCTCCGGCGCTGGAAGTTGGAGGAGCTACTGGCTGATTCGCCGGTGCGGCGCTTTAGTGTAGCAAAGCAATAATAGACGAGGATGCGAATGTATAATCTCATGTTAGGTGAATTGCTAGAGGGAGAGGTGCACGACAATAACAAAAAGTGAGAAACAAAAATGACTCACGCTTTATGTTCGTAAGGGTTGTATGGCTGGGAAATAGCCGTCCCCTGTACTACAACAGGTTCTCCCATTGTAAAAGAAGGTGATAGTATCTGGTCTACTGAGCGTTTGCTCCTGATTATATCGCTGACGATAAAAAATGTATTAGGAGTAAGTACTTGAGCCGCTGTTATGCGTCTTTGAATTTTTTGAACCTCGGATGGAATCGATCGAAACCTCATGTGAACGAACACTGAGAACTGAGAAGCAAGATCAAGAAAAGGAGAGAAATGAGAAAAGTTGTTTCCTTCGTCTGGAGGATTATGGATTTTGTGTCAGAACTTGTGTCATCACATGTGTTGTCACA